>JAJALE010000835.1:0-264361 GCA_022627125.1 Fusarium chuoi | reverse complement strand
AGCTATTAATAAGACTTTTTTACCTTAATAAGCCTAATATATACTATTAACTATTAAGAGATATAATAACCTAATATATTTAGTATAATGCCTTATATATTCTGTAAATATAAACCTAATATAAATTAGTTTACTTATTTAGAAAACCCTAACTGTTATAAAATACTTATTAAAGACCTATTTAATAGAGTTAATAAGTATTTTATCCTTTTTAAAATAGAAAATAATAGAAAAGGTAATCTTATTAAAATTAAATTAATAAGCTTTAGCTATTATTACTTTAGCTTTTAGTTTAGTTAATATTTTAAAGAATATAAATTCTTTAATAACTAAATAGAGAAGCTAAAAGAGCTTATTTAAAGGGTTAAAGATAAAATAAAAGATTCTAATAATAGGATCTTTCTAATAAAAGAAGTAATAAGCTTTAGCTATAAAGCTTACTTATTAAGTATATAATAGTATAGAGAAATAAGGATTAGGTAAATCTAGCTTTTAGGATAAGTAGATAGACTTTAATATAAAAGCTTAATCTCCTAGATATAGCCACTAATAAAGTTATATATAGTATAAATAAATACAGTTAAAATTATATTAAGTTTGTAACGGTCACACCTAACCACTACGCCACAGGGCAAAAGATTGAGCTATAACTGCTATTGTAGCAATTACAGTGGTGTGTACAGCTACTTATAGAGCCTTATAGCGCTGTTACGGGCACGAATCGTAACAAAGTTCCCTTAAAGAGGGGCATTAATGGCATCTATGAGATAATTTGAATTTCGCGTTCGTAAAAACTGTAGTCTCAGAGTCTCGCCTAGATTATTTAGCACAGTTGGAAATAGAAAGTTCTCCGAAGCTGTGGCTCTGGCATGCTTGAGGGTCTCCACGGTCTGGGCAAGATCTTCGAGAGCTTGTAGGTGATGGTAGCGGAGGACAAGAGCCTGAGAGAATGTCAAGTCTAACGACGCCGAGACATCCACGTCCAACACTCTATCATCAGCCAAGGCCTTCGCATCTGAAGCGTATCGGATAGCGAGCTGTACATTCTCCAAATCTCCAAATCTCTCTGCCTTTGATATAAATGCTGAGCTCGCCGACAGCAACGATGCAATTCGAAGGGTTACGTTGGCATTTTGTGTCATGGCACTCAATGCCTCTAGGGCTGAGTCAAGACACGTCTGTAGATCCGCCTCATTACCTGTGGCATCGTATCTCGTTTGACAGATACTGCTCAAGTTTGATAGCCCGCAAATGTAATCCGCCCCTCCAGGCGCACGGTCTCGCGCAATCCTTGTTGCTAAGTCGACGGCTTCATCAAGCTTCTCAATGCCGCCTCGGGCTCGGAAGTCGGTCCATAGGGCGAGTGCTAAGGCACTGGCACAGCCATCGTCTTTCAAAGAATCCGCAACTGAGAGGAGTCCCCGTGCTAGAATAACAGACGTTTCAATATCTTGGGGATCCTTTGAAAACTCGAACCTCCTCCTGAAGAGTGTAGAGATTATTCCCGTTACGCGCGATTGTCGTTTCCAGGTCACCGGAGGCGCAGCATATGCCTCAGACTCTGGAATTATTGCAGAGTTATAAGCATGTAGTGCAAGGGCAAAGTCTTGGTCTGATCTGGTAGACTGGTATTTGTCGGCGAGTAAGTCCAAAAGTATCGTCGCAGAACCGCGTCGAGTTTCGATGGGGAGGCTTTCGTTATTCACTGCCTGCTGAAGCAAGTCGATGGCACCAGTCAGATGATCAGTGGTACCGTCAGACTTGAACTTTGTTCTCAGAAAGATCGCACGGTTCTGCATTCTGTCTAACCAGTCTGAATCTTCAGGTTCAGTTGCATTGACGACTTGTAGACCTATCTCAATTGCCTCCCTGAGATCGGCCGTGTGCCCGCTCCAATCGTAATTGTGATGAAGCGCGCTTGCAAGTGCCATCTTTTCGACCAAGGCAGTGTCTGTGTCACTACTAGCGAGTTCGACCGCCTCTCTCGTATTGTGGATGGCATCTTGTAGAATATTTCCCTCAAAGCCTCTCTCGTACAGTGTAAGTTGATAGTTAGCAAGGTTTGTCAACCTAATTGCCCGGTACGCTGTGTCATCCCCAGTTGCGTTCAGGGCGGTCTCAGCGTGTAAAATAGCCTTACGTAATTCCGGTAGTTGAGATGCGATTTCGGACTTAATATAGTAGAGATTTGCTACCAGGTCGTAGTGTCTGGCCTTGGTTATGTTTCGTCCAATCTCCAGGAGTTCCTCAATCTTGTCGAATGTTTCAGTTGAATCATTCTCACCAGCACGATTGCTTGTCTGGGTGGCAACGAGCTCTAGAAGGTAGTCCAAGTACTCAGGTGCCATCTCGTCATCATGCTTGATTGCTTCCGTCACGGCAAGATGAGTCTGATCTATGGCCTGCTGCAGATCACTTGGAGTTGCGGTCAACTCGAACCTTGAGCTATAGAATTGGCCGAGGTTGTTGAGAATCCGAGGACGACTGGAGTGGTCTAGGTCGATACGGGCCAAAGATTCACTCTCAAAGCGAATAGCCTCATCAAGATCAGATGAATTCCCAGCTAGTCCATACCTGTCATGCAAATACAGGCCCAGATCAGCAAGTACAAAAGGCAATTGAGTGTGATTGTTGACGATTCTAAGGAATCCAATTGCCTGGCTGAGCGTCTCGACGTCTTCGTCGTCCTGAAAACGTGAATAGGCATCTCGACCGGCGTGCGCTAGATCCGCAAGACTGACTAGAGGCATTGCGGAAAGTTGTAAGTGAAATATTGACAAATCTAGAGAAAAGTTTGAAGAGAATCTCGAGGTACATCTTCAGTGAGTGCAGGTCGTGGGTACAAGGGTTCTAAATAGGACTTCATTCAGTGATAGACGGTATTTTCAACGCATTCACTTATCAAAAGCCATAAAGATCTCGGCCCGCCACATTCCACTTGATCCAATAGTTTGGCGCCTCTGACGAGCCTAATGCCAAGATTCTGACGAATAATCAAGGCTTTATAGCGTAGTGGCGTGCGGCTGAACTTGACGATCGGCATGAAGATGCCGTGCGACCCCGCAGCTGAGATTCAAATGCTATGAGTGTTTCGTAGAAGACCACATGACAGAACTCTGCTTCCTAAAACGATCAACAAATCTTTTCATCTTCACCAATATTTCGTATTGCTCTCATCGCCAAATAGCAACGAGTTTATCTTGTTGTTTCTGACAAATGCCGCTGCCACTCGTACTCATCAGCACCCCTCTTGATCTGGGCAAGGTCAAGCTAGGTAACCTAGTACCAAACATCGGACAACCCCATATCGACGCCTTCGAACCATACAAACTCCCAGACGATGCAATTCACGTAACAGAACAGCTCGATTTCAAAGCAAGGATTGAACAGAGCAAGGGCTCGGCCCTGGAAGCTAGCCTCACCAAGCTTTTATCAGGATCCTGGAATAACTCTCACACTCATGTGCTCGATCTTTCGGCGTGCAAAGCGATGTGCTACGAGGTCAAAAGTCCTCTCTCTTTCTTCAAAGAGATCATATCGCAGGAACGTACGCGGATGAGATTACAAGACGCCATCGCCAGTGGCCACAAGATGTACGTGGTCACAGCTCTTCGAACTGTGATCGACGCTCAGGTGGCTCAATCCATTTCTGCTTCTAAGGATGTTTCGGCGGGAGCCGGCGTCCCACTTGGCGCCATTTTGGCAGGGGGTATCGACCCTACAGGTGGACTGGCAGATATTCAAGGTAACCTGAGAAGGGGGAATAGCGCACAGCAGACACAGATATATCTGTCACCAACGGAACAGGTGTATGCTGTCGGTTATAGACGTATTGGTTTCAAGTGGTTTATAAGCAAGAATGTCGATAGTGCGTTTTTGGATGTTAAGAATAGATGGAAGGTCATGGGTGAGGAAATTATGGGAGATGAAGACGAAGACGAGGAAGATATCGTTGAAGCAGATTTATAAGAATCGCTAGAGGGTGGTGACATAAGTCAGGTTGACCTGATATACGATTGAATGCTGGTGTGACAAAAGTTTGCTAGGCGAGTATAAATAGTCTTGACATTAAAGCAGATGCTAACATACGGAAATCCAGTACTTTTCTATTCTTTAGTAAATCATTCCAGAAAGCACGCTATATAGCTAACTATAGTATTTTATTATTTTTAATTATTTTTAAGTATATATATATATATATATATAAACCTTTATATATTCTAAATTTAAAAAGTATATATATAGATTTTAGTAATATTTATAAAATATTTATAAACTGTTTTTAGTCTATATAGTTTGCTATATCCTAATACTAAATAAGTAGTGCTTACTTTAGGTATGTGTATAGATAAATAGTAACAACCTATTAGACCTTGGCCTCAGAATCACTGGACTGAGGAGACACTTTCTCAGGACCTTCAGACTGTAATACCGTGGTTTGACGAAGACGACCAGTAGCATCATGCGTCGCTTCCCACTCATCCAGCTCACTAATGGGAACCTTTCTGATTTCATGACTTTGAACAACATTATCCAGAATAACGGCTTCTGATCTCAGCTTATAGCCTTTCCACTTTGGCAGCAGGAATGCCCAGAAATAGTAGTACAAAGCACATGCAATGAGGCCATAGAATTTGTTAGCTGTGGGCAACCACGGTATTGATAGGGGTTCATGAACTCACATTCCGATACCTGTCACGACGTATGTGGCATACCAGAAACTGACATCGCCGGCGTACATTCCACCTTCGGGAGGATACCAAGGCATAACGATCACAAACAACTGAACGAGAATATTGAAAATGACAAGAATATGCCAAGCCTTGAACTCGGGGGCAGGTAGGTTTGCACGCTTACGGCGCCAGCGCACAACGTAGAGTCCCACGGCCATGGCAAGATTGAAAGCTGCACCCGGGTAGACACCGAGGTCGCTCACTAATATCGGTCAGCTACTTTTACATCTGATGAGAGACGAGATGGCGTACCAAAGTTGAAGGCATCGCCAGACGGGATGGCGAGAATCATAAGGGCAGTGATAGCCCAAGTCGTGAAATAAGGTCCGAGGGGTGTTCCAAATGGCTTGGTAGAAACCCAAAACGGAGTCCACGGAAGGACACCTTGTCTATGGATGCGTGTTAGCTTGTTTGTCTTTAGCATCGCTTCTGAGTAGACAAACCTTCCGCATTCTCGAAGTCGTCGGGACAACCCAACAATGACGGCCATGATGTTTCCAAAGGCACTCAAAGCAATAAGAAAGTTGAGACCTCGCACTGCTCCACTATTTCCGAGCACATTCCCAAAGAACAAGCTTGCTGCTGTCAGACCGGAGCTTTCGAGCTCTTCCTTGGGCACTATGACTATCAGTATCAGTCTCAAAGAGGCTGAGCCTGATTACTGTACCTGCTGAAAGCCAAGCGACATTGGCGAACATATAAAGAACATATACCGTCGTCAATGCAGCAAAAGCATATTTCTTGAGGGACTGGACAGGATTCTAGAGCAAGCAGTCAGCCCGGTGTCAGCGATACTATGATACTATGAGCATACCTTAACTTCGTTGGCGAGATTGAAAGCGTTGTTGTATCCACCATAAGAGAAGATGATTCGATACAGTGCATTGGTGAGACCGTATGCACTAGCTGAGCCTGTGCCTTCGAATGCGTTTTGGAAATTGGCTTTAGGGTCTTTGACGTCGGTATGCCCACCTAGAACAACGAATCCGGTAATAATGATAAATATGAGGGTGAGAACCTTGACAACACCAATCGCATTCTGGAATCAGTAGGCGTACTTGGTGTTGAACACCAGGCCTACAACGGGTGAGTATATAGTCGCATACAAATGAGAAAGCCCACTTACACAAGCATGCCACGGTGTATCCAGCCAGGGCTACACCCTTGATCTCCCAGTTACTAGGATCTTTGGTGGAGCACCGAAAGAGGTAGGTTGCCAGGACTGTTTTAAGGGTTAGTTTTGATATCTCGAAGGAGGCTTGCTTCTTGCCTACCAACAGCATTGCTACTACCGAATGACAAGAGGACGCTCTGCACAGCAAAGGTGGTTGGGAAAAACCAGGTAGGCCGAGGGAACGCTTGTTCTAGGAAGACAACCTCGGAGCCCGATCGACTAGGAAAGTACGCGGTAAATTCCAGGTAAACTGCACCGGATGCAATGCAAAGCTGAGAACGATGTTAGATCAAGTTCTTGGCCTGAGTGGGTAACGAGATACTTACCAAATAACCTAAAGTCCAATAGATGAACATGAGACCAACCGAGCCGGTGCCGTGTAAGATTGCAGAGGCTAGAAAGTTTAAGCGAAATTGTTCGAGTAATCATGAGTTGGAACATACGTGTAGAGTAGATGCCAGTACCAATCATCATAGTGACATTGATCAATACGATAGTGAATGGCCCAACATCGTAGCCCAAAGGCGAGTCATGCTCGACAGGCGCTCCAGTGGCTTCCTGATACGTGACAGCGTTGCTGTTGCCGCCTGTCTCTCCTACATATTTCAAGCTTCCGTCAGAGAATTCGCCATCGTTGCTCGCGGTCGCAACAGCCGCGTCAGAGCGGCCACTGAATGGTTGTCTCCAGGAAACCATAGTGTACCGATAGGTCAATCTGCAACTAAATGAAAATGGACATGAAGCTAGGCCAAAGAAGTCAGGCTTATGAAAATGGTTGGTGCTCTAACAGAGCCAAGATCTTGGGAATGAGCATTAGGCTATATAGTTCAAACATTTAGATATAATGCCTTGGTCTATTGCCGACAGCGGAACGATCGGACATTCTCGACCAATAATGTTTCCATTCTTAACTAACAATCAATTCGAAATCTGTAAGAAATATGGCATATTTCGTCGGGATGTGGGGGAAGTGGACGAAAAGCAGGGTGGTTCATCACGAAAGACCTCTCAACTATGACGAAAGCTGGCCATGTCAAAGATGAACCAACAACAACTTAGGCATGTATATTATGGCTAGCCCAGGCGTCGGATACGAGCCGACAATAGATGCGTGGACAGAGAACGGTTTCATGAACTTGAGTAAGATCAAAAGTCTTTAGTCCAATGGAGGCATAGAACATACTACCAGAGCTGTGAAGCGTTATCGACAATGATTCAGCTGTTACACTTAATGATATATAGCGCTATACTTTTACATCCTCTAGTATCTACATAGCCCAAGAAAATCTTGCAGCTCTGCCTGCGGAGACAGTACGCTTAGGTTCACCCATTCAGCTAACCCCGGGTTCGCGAATACCCCGTTAGAAGTTCGGCGAACTAGAAGCCAGTTAAATCCAAGAGAATGTCCGACTCCTCCTTCGTCTAACGATGCATGTTCGCTTATAAAAACCGGAATGGGGCTTATCAAGGGTTGATCGTGGGTGTTGGTTGGCTATAGCCAATAACGTTATACCATGGGCGATTGCGAAGTATGGCGACAGTTGCCCACCATGGCAATCCCACAAAACAACATCCCATGATTCGTCTATCTTACGGCTAAGTCGGCCCGTTTCCATAAATAAACAACAAGCTTCTCCATCTCCTGTCCTCAGCTGCACAATTTGTGTTTATTTCCCGCAGATGAGAGACAGAACCACTCGGATTCAAGTAGCTGTGGACTCTCTTCCCATAACCCCCACACTCGCGCTCAGATAATGGGTGGGAACCAAACTTGACACTTTAATCTTAAATACGAGCATGAAAGTCCTTCAATTAGTCAATAAAGTGCAAACTATTCAAGTTCCGCGGCTTTGGTAAGCAGTTCTGCGATTCCTCAATTGTAAAAAACAGAGATGGTAGCTTTGCAGGAATTCTTCGTTTTCAAGGTTGTTAAATCCGTGAATCCGATAACAACTTTCGCTACTTGCGGTCGCAAAGACTTTGCGTATGTTTTGCTAACTGTTACCAAGAGGACCTTTGCGCTGGCGGCTATAGAGAGACGCTTATTGATAGCCTTGGCTTTAACTGCCAATTGATAGGATATATACTAGGTTCTCTCGGCTAGATTAAGCTCTTAGCTATAGGTCTTAGCGGTAAATAACACTTTAAGCTTATAACTTAAATATTATATTAAAATATTTAATTAATTACTATAATATAAGGCTAATAAAAGGAAAACCTAAATAATAACTTTTTAATTAGCCTTAAAGGTATATAAAAAGGTACCTTTAATCCTATAGTTAAAGAAAGTTAGCTTAATATTATAAATATCTTTAATCTTTAAGATATTATCTTTTATATTAATAAAAAAGGTCTTTTTTTAATAATATTTAAACTAAATATATATTTATAATTATATTAATAGAGCTATAATTATACTTTAAGTTATATTAATATATAAAAAAACCTTAAAAAAATAATTATAGCTATAAATACCTTAATAAATACTATAAAACTGCTATAAAATATATCTCTATATAGGACTTCTATTAGCTTAGCAGTAAATTTCCTATCTCGCTTACTCTCTTTAACTGTAAGACTGTCACTTATATGGCAGCCAGATTCCCTATTAGGGTCATTACAGTCGCCCGGCAAGAGAAGAAGGCACTAAACGAGCTGCTGGGGGATATATACATATTCAGGCTGCTATACAATCCTTCTCTTTGGTTTTCCAAGTCCTATGGCAGGACCGTAGACTGGCTGACGTTGGTAAGCACTTTGAACAAGACGGGAGTCCAGAGTTGCATCAAGACTGTTTTTAAACCCAGGATCCCAGATACTATCGCCGTATATTACAAGACTCCTAATGACCTGTGGCACTGCGTTGCCATATGATTTGTAGTCGACTGGCTTTCTAATAATCTCAATAAGGGCCTCTCGTAGCAATGACGCCCTATCAGTTGCGTTTTCAGTTCCAGTATAGCGATGATAATTGTGGCGGAGAATATTTGTTAAGCCGTCGTGCTGGTATAATAAATCGAGGTGGAAGCCATATTCACTGTTATCAAT
Organism: Fusarium chuoi; assembly: GCA_022627125.1. Classification (NCBI taxonomy): domain Eukaryota; kingdom Fungi; phylum Ascomycota; class Sordariomycetes; order Hypocreales; family Nectriaceae; genus Fusarium; species Fusarium chuoi. Next base: position 255,406 of record JAJALE010000835.1, on the reverse strand, counting down.
AATAAGAGTAAGGCCCTCAGGCTGACCAAAATCGCCTTCATCCAACCACTTGCTCACGAGTGCAAGTGTAGGAGCTCTAGGTCGTTCAGCCCAGACTTCTATAAGCCCAACCTGGCGGAGTGCTCTGGCAATAATATGGTAGAGGTAGTCTTCGTTGTTTTCATTCCCTGATAAAACTACCTTCAGGAAACATATAGGGTTGCCGATAAAGTCTTCAGCCGCTGCCTTCAGACTTCTCAGCACTGGCTCCACTGCGGCTTTATCGTCGTCCTCAGTATTTCTTTGCTGTCTCCATAGGCTTTCATTAAGACCCCATAGCTTCGTACCTGGCCTTCGAAGATTGCCTGACCGGTCCGATAGTTTAAACGAAGTATTCTGTCGTAACATGAAGTCCTTGTATGCTGGTGTACCTGTGACTCTTATGAAAGATGCAGCTGAGCTATTTCCGACCAAGACCGCCGCGGTTCTATTGAGGGTTGCTAATTAGTCGACTGTCGGAGGACGACCGTCCCAGGGTCGATGGACTTACCCGCGTTCAGGAGTCAACTTGAACTTTATGCCGGGAGCATCAAGGCAGCTACGTTATCTTCGGTCATGAAAATAAGATATCAACGGCATGAAAGCAAAATTTCCAATAAATGCAATCGCTACGATGAAGGCAAGCCGCCGGAATGTGCCAAGTATGGTCGCTTTCATTTCAGTATTGGAGGGCGGATGTTCGATATGGAAATAATGCAGTATGGTATCTGATATAGCGTAAGGATGGCATTTGAAAGAGAAGAGTAAGTGGACAGATGGCAACAAGGCAGTTTTTAAATAGTTTGCATCACACTGGAAACACGTGAATGTTATTGGTATAGTTTTCACAAATGCAAAACAGTAAAACGTGTCAGCTTTTCATGCGCTGGTTTAATATAACTCGCTGAGGTGTTGATAAGGTTTACGCAAAGCTGAACTTGACTGCCGACAGGCTGTTACCATATTGGGTGGCACTGCCAGTATGCTTGACTGCTGCCTACCAGTTCAAGCTTTAGGTAGCGAACATAAATGAGGAACCAAACTTGATACTTTGTCCACCTGATATAAACTTTTACTCAGAAACTTTCAGCGGGACAGTGACAGTGGTCGAATGGTGAACCTTCAGAGGCTGACCATCTCATCGGCCTTGCTCGACGACTAACTATATTAGGGACACATAACAGAGTGATCAACATACTGTCTGTACCGAAGAAAATAAAATTGAAGAAGCTTTAGCCCTTTACATATCATGACAAACGCACTCTTTATGCATGTCTAAGTTGTGAGCTAGAAGTGTTATTTGCCGCTGAGACCTGTGGCTGAGAGCTTAATCCAGCCGAGAGAACCTAGTTCATCAAGGCCATCTCAGATACAATTTGCTAATAAACATGTATGCTCAGGGCCGCCGGTCATTAACCATGGCTCAGACTATAACACAGTACACGACTCACATTCCGCACCAGGTTGTCGCGCAAGTTATCAATGATAATGTCATGATTATGCCCATGATTGATACGGCCGAGGGTGTATCGAATGCAAAGTAGGATTAAGCTTGCACAACTGACCGTGGTACTTGTTGTCTAAAGCTAATACGTCCCTGTGCAGATCCATTGCAGCCGTCCCAGGAGTGGATGCTCTTTTCGTCGGTTGCGCAGACTTGACAACGGAGTAAGGCCCCCAGAGATGTGCCTGGTGCGCTGAGAACGCCACAATGTGATAGCTGACAAGTCACGGAATAGCCTACGCATCGCAGGTCAATACGATACGGTTGAATTTCGCAAGGCTATCGACGCCATATCTACAGCCGCTCAGACTGCCAAGATCGTAATCATCTGGTGGAACTGACTCGTGTCATGGTCTGTGCTATCTGCACCCCAGACAAGCTTAGACTGGGCACGGAGCACTTATCATCATCCATGCCGGCCTCGGGGAGCAAGAAAACATTTAGACGATTATACACGGTGTCAAAATAAACTCAGTAAAATTTATCTAAAACTCATAGTAGTTTACCTAAGTCTTTTAGTCATTTAGGATCAAGGCCCTAAGTTTTTTCTTCTCCCATGTCCAGGCCTAAGTGTAACCACGAGCGACTTTCCGGTTCCCTGCCAAGGCTCTTAAGCATTTTGGAGATCGGGGATAGTGCCATGGCATAACTCTTGTTGGGAGGTGAAACAAATAATTATGAAATGACCTCATGAATAGTAGGTTCTACAATTTCCAGTTGCAACATGCCGCCACAATGCTTAGATACCGCCATGGATGTTTTGTTTTTACTAGTTTATCTTGAGTAACAGAAATACTTTAGCTAGTAATATGTTTCCCTTAAACAATGTCAATTATACTTTGCTGCCCAATAGCTTGCGGGTCGCGTAAGATTGCACACATTCCTACGCGTTCGAATTTGCCTTGGTTTGTGATAGATGGAACCACTAGTAAACCAAGATAGACCTTGTTCATAATTAGCAAACGGTAGAGATGAGAATCTGAAAATCTAGTAATAAATACCTTGTGACATGGAGGATTCGAGAGCTCCGGATATTGGGGGTTCCTCTCCCATGAGTAACTGGATTGCATAAGCTTGAGGTCGAAATTAAACCACTTATTCCGTGCCTAGCACTCACTCGGTATATCTATATTTCTGAACCGAGTCCCATGTGTGCTCGGCAACGAACAGAACTGTTACTTTGGTCAGAGGTACTATGTCCGGAGTAGCGAATCCAACCGTTTACCCTGTGGCTCCTCCAAGTTGAGTCATGGTGTAGAGGTTTCTCGACTTCCAACTAATTACGGCTAGCACAGCGTCCTCGTAGTTGTCTGTTCGATTGTCATTATCAACACAGTCGGCAACTTGACAACTTGCCGAGTATCCCGTAAAGCGCAAAACATCATCATCAGTCAAAGTCAGTTCAACTGGTGACTTGTTCGCTTGTAATGAATCATGGATACCATCTTCTTCGAACCAGAACCACTTTCTGCTGCTTTTGTGAGCCCACGACCAACTTGGAGCCCCATCCCATATTTCCACTCTGTTGGCCTCCTCACTTTCATCAAACGTCTTCCTGATCGACCACAGGATTTGCGCGGCAATATACTTAGTAAACACACCTTTCTGGTAGTGTCCAAAATCTGCCTTAACTTCGTTTACTAGGCCCTGGATAGCAAACAGTCGGTCCTCTTTTTTCGTTAACTGTCGCTCCGAGAAGGCGGCTAGGAGCGATACCCAACTGTCGCCATGTAGAATAGGGTATCCAAATGTTCTTTCATTTGTTTTCAGCTCTTGACACTGCCAGAACATACCAGAAGGCATAAAACTGACCGATCGTCGAGCGAGATATGTTTCCTGTAAAGTCCATCCACGTTTCTGCAATGGCCCAGTTGCAGGATCAGTCCAAGACATAAGCTGTTGTATCCAAATGGACTTGAAGCTTTTTGGATTGTTTATGAGTGGAATATGTGAGACCTGTGTTTCCGGGAAAGGGGCCAAAGTCCTGCTAACAAAACAACCTTGACTGGGATTTGAAGCGCCTGCTGCCGCGATGACGAGATCCGCATTACGATAGACTTCCGACATGTTACCAGCCTCAGCTTTCCAGTCATTGTCGTCACCTTGGATAATGCAAAGAGAGTCTGCCCAGAGATAACGTAGTCCGATTTCATGTGTGACCTGAATCGCATCCTTGAAGACCTGTGGAAGCCTCTCAAACCTGATCCCAGCTTGGTGGTCAGAAAGTGTTGCTCTGGTGGTTTTTATGTGTTTATCCGTGTCTCGTCCCCAGCAATAGCTAAGAGCGCAGTAGTTACCCCGCGCCCCCTTCGTATCGACTAAAGTCACAATACCTTCTTCGATACGGCTAATATCAATCAATCGTGTCGGTAAGATGGTTTGTTTGTTCTCGTTGACCACCGATGCGGCATCTTTTTTGCAGACTTCATGATGATCGCGGCATGTCTGCAACCAAACTCGCATCATGTCATAGTGTGGCTTGCCATAATCAATGTCCAATGGTGGTATAGTGGAAATAGGTAGAAATGATTGATTGCCATTGGATTCGGCGTCTTTGCCACTCTTAGCAGTGGCGGGAATTAAAACTTCGCCATTTTTCGACCATATCGAAAAATTGAAAGATGGGCCGGCTGAGGAAGTGGCAGAAAAAGCAGAAACAACACGTTTCTGGCCCTCAGTTCCGAACATGGGCTCAACAATCACCGTGTCAGGTGGATGTCTTTTTGCTCGGTCTGTTGTCCACAATGTAGAGGAGTAACCATTGGAGGACGATATCATTTTACAAAGAACGCAATTGGGAGAAGGAGGCCAAAAGCACCCTGCGTCCTGGTCAGAAACTAAGGAAGTTGGCCTGACAATCCCCCCTCCTTTGAGCATCGTACCAATAAACTCGATGCAGTCCTGGCAATAGCCAAGCGAGGACAAAGGTTGGAGATCTTCCATCATTGAGGTAAGGAGGACTCGAGAATGCTTCAATGTCGAGATTCGTTCAGATAATTTAAATAAAGAGGGTTAATGGAGAAGGTTTTATGTTTAAAATGGAATAGAAATCGCCGTCTTCAGCACATCCACCCTTACAATTCCCCCGGAAAACGATAAGCGGTAATATCTGCATCAGGTGTGCCTTGTGACCCTATGCCAAGATCTCCAGTCCAATATATTACCTGACCAAGCTCCATAAGCGCAGTATCCTGCATCTTCAGTCTATTGCCTGCCAAATTTGGTTAAGAGTATGCAGCCATTTCCTTTTCCGTTATTGAGATATAACTCTATATTAAATCAGCCGAGGATATATCAGTAAGCATACTACAATTAAGGTTATCTATTTAATTTAATAATACTTTAATTAAATATAAAACTAAATTGTATTTTTATACTATTAATTAAGAATAATAGCTCTTACTATTAAATATTATAAAAATAGGGTCTATATTATATATTAAAATAAATACCTTTCCTTGTTGCATTTTAAGTGCTCTACACCGATCTATAACCCTAATTGTCTGTATCTATGCCCTCTCAGGTATCGTGGATCTGAATTGGCAGTTATCGGTCGCTTTGTCGCCAATTCCCATTTAAGGTGCAATCATCCGTTGACCTTGGCCAGTTCTCCCGCTACGCGATGACAAACTTTGCAAGGTCAAACTTCAACGTAGGCGAGCAACTTTACTTTGCAACGAGTGTGAGTAACGATCCGACGGCCTGGGCGGCCACCAATGATGGTAAAGCTGTCCTCAACTCTACAAATGGCATGCACGGCACCCGGGATCCCGTGGTTGTAGGCACACCAGAAGGCGATAGATTCTTACCCATTGCGACTGATCTCAATGTTGACGCTGTAGAGTATGGGTAGAAGGGCCGGAAATGGTCTTAACAACGCCATGTCCTCGTGTCGCCGGCGGAAGCTGTAATGACACATACCCTAGAGGCTATCTACGATCCCGAACTCAGAGAATTTGTTGTCTTTTAGACTTCAAACATGTACCCACAAGGGACGTACTACTCCATCGACAAAGGCGATCCCGATGCACGTTATTCCTTGACTCGAGGACGGAGATTGGACTCAATGACTCGGAATTTCGTCAATTTCAGTCCTGCAAAGGTGATGACACCTGAAGCTGGCCACGGGACTTTAGATCCAGTCATCATCCCGGACGGGAAAGAATACTACCAACTTATAGTTTGCGACCGTAATTTCACAGGAGTGCATCTTACTTGGTATGAACTGCCATGCGATTCAGAAAATCTTACCAAGAAAGTGCACGATCCGTCCGTGCAGAACCAGATCGATGGGAGCTCGTCGTATAATGCATCACGCATCGCACAATGAACACCATCTACGTCGAGGGTCCTCTGTTCTTCAAAGCAAACCATGAGGATCCTCGAGGCAAAGGCTACTATATGTACGCAAACTCAAAGTGGGCTGGCTCGCCGTATGGAGAATTCATGGAAGAGCAATGTCAACCTTATTGACCGCAGATGTTGGAAAGCCAGACTGGCAGCCGATCAATTGGACGCAGAAACCCGACTACTATCTGTCACTTGGGGTCATTCGATACAGTCGTATCTGGTCTCTCACGACCGCTGAGCATGCAGCCCTTCGCGGGGCAAATTTACGCTCTATTGAGATAACCCCCCGCAAGAAGCGCATCTATAGAATGGGCGAATGTCTCGACCTTGAGGGTACGGTTGTATCGGCACAGCACTCGGACAGCATTACAGATGATGAATTGTTCGAGGGTTATGGCGGCTATTCGATCTCTCGCTTCGACCGTCGCAAAAAAGGCAATCACGCAGTTAAGGCCTCGTACTCAGTGGTTGGTATTACGAAATCATCCCCCTTTACTGTAGACGTGTAATAGTAATGGAGTACTCCAAGTCGAACACCATGTCCCCTTGTAATAGATAATAACGTACGGGTTATGGATTTTGACCTCATGAGGACTGGGCTACTAAGACTGGCCAGGTTTGCTGCCCTCCCTCCCATCCCCCTTAGGCTTGGCAGGCGCCAATAAGATCGAACAAGACAATTCACAGTCACTTTCAAGCCTGTAAGAATCTTACAGCAAAGCTAAAAAATGTGGCTGCATAATACCTCGTCTACACAGTCATGATGATACGAGACCTTTTATATCCCCGACAACTAACGTTGATTAAAGCAACTACTTACCATCGAGCCGTAGCCCTCGCTTGCCAGGTTTGGTAATATTTTATTTTCTAGAGCATTACAAGGAACGTTTTCTCAAGAAGCGGAACATGAATATTTGGGCTTACTTCTCTATCTGGATGGTGTCTAACACATTGGATCCATGTTGCAACCTCTCGGCGCCATGGCCAACAGTTCCTCAGCTAAAATAGGTGTATTAAGTACCTTTCAGATGGTGCTGCAGAGCCATTCATACGTTCCTACTCATTCTAGGTAAAGTCCGGTGCTCGGTACCCCTCCAGGAAAGCTTTTCATTATACACACTTTGGCCTTCCGACATCCAAGCCAGTTGGACATATTCCTAGTGGTCTCGTACTTACGTAATCTCTCCGCGATGTGGTCCGTGGTCTCAAGCTAGGTCAAACTGTTGCGATCGACCGCTGTACCATTGGTCGAGAACAAGGGCCCCTGGTACTAGGTAACGTGGGAAAAGGGCCTATACCACATATCAACACGAACACCTTTCCTTATTGCGTTGTTAGTGCTCTGGGCTGAGTTCCAAACCTGGTTCGCTGCTTCTGGGCCCTCTCAGGTGTCGCGGATCTAAATTTGTTGGGCCTTACTACGGAATTTCCGTCAAAGTAAGCATGATCCATTGGGAGAACCGTATTCCCTGTGGCTTTAGCTTTCGGGGTTCGTGGGAAATGGTAACTGGCAGCGCAACCGGCACAGGCATGCTGATCACATAAGCCTTGCAGTCTAACAGAGAAAAAGTCTACGTCGCCGGCCGCCACTTAGAGGACCTTGAGTAAAGATAGAAAACTTAGGCGAAAGGTGTTGGAAGGATTCATGTCCTCCCGGCCATGTCAGGCAGAGTCTTGCTATCTGTCCTCGGATTGAACTGCCCCATTAGGGAAAGCCACCGGAATATCCCACATTTCAGCTAAAGGTAATAACTCTAGACACTAGCGAGAGCAAGGAGTATATTCCCCATACGGGTTGATTTGTGTAATTGAACTCTGTCGTGAGGCTGACGCCTCTTTGAAGCTCCCAACGTCATTACGGTCAAGGACATGGGTGACGACAGGGCTTTTTCCCAACTAAAAATAAAGTAATGCTAGCTATCAGGCTGTTGTAAATGCCTTGCAGCCTGTTTTGGAAAAGCGAAAACGCCCAGCGGAGCTAGTAACGGCCCAACCAACGGGCAGACCGAAGTGCATCAAGGTGGGTATAGGCTCTCAGGGGACTAGTCGGCTGATATTCCACGATGATCTGGATCAATCTACGGTGGCGGACCGTGCTTAGTAGCTCCAAGGATCTGTCTACTAACAACTCGCTCCCGCGCGCATTCGCTTATAATTGTGGCACTGCCGAATCCCGGATCATCCGGAGCACAATGTAGGCTTTACCATTATTGTGTTTCATAGGCGAAGGGGAAAAAGGCTAGTATTAGTGATTGCACCAACATTAGTTGGTCCTCAAGTAATAGTTCTTGTTCTCAAACAGAGAGTTGTGTTTGGAATAGGATCGTCGAGGCACGGTAGATCAGTCAAAGCCAGGCGCGGCGATCATACCAGGGTAAGGGAGTTAGTATAGCCAGAGGCAGGGTCACGGTAGAGGGCTTTTCCCCACTGTGCTCGCTTGACCACAGCTATTTGATTGGATACAGTGGTATGGTCATTGACACGCAATTGAGGATCCTCGGATCAAGTGGGATGACTTGGAAGTGCTATCAGAGTTGAACGAGGCCAAGAACTGATGTAAGCCACGTCACATCCTTGGTCTGAAAGATAGACCTCGGTAACAATGAGAAGGTCAGTGACGTCGTATCTGAAGTCGGAAGACAGGGTGAGCTCCAAATGAAGGGTCGGGTCGTGGCTCGTTTGTGGAGCAGGGCACGGTGATCACAACGCAGCCCTATTCCCCACTGCTACGACAGTTTTCAAGTATTATACGGACCAACAAATGATTGCATACGGTACTAGGCCAACGTCTGACGTAGCTGTTGCTCAACTGACAAAGTTTCAGGAAATATGCCCGCGGAGATATGATCTGAGAATATGCTTTAGGGCTGCCAGCATCGGAATTACAACACGGCAATGGTGGATATGAAGGTTGCAATGTGTATGGATAACCAGATCAGGATATGACATGTCACACTAGTATATCCGTACTTCTCTCCAAAACTCTCTCAATTTGTCTAGTGCGCAAAAACTTGTACCTGTAGTAGCGCCTTGTGGCTGAGAGCTTAATCAGCATTCGGAATTTAGCATACAAACAGGCCGCGAATCTCGGAATTACGGCTCTATATCGGCTCGGGCAAGTCCGATCTGGTCGAGTCTCCATTGGCCAATGACTTACACTAACCCATGCACTAAACCGCGCACCGATCAAGTGCCATGGATTGACCATCGGGGAACACATTTGAGTCTTGTTCAGGTTAGCATGGCTGAGGCTCGCGGTGGATCTTTGTGTTTAGGCTGTATCTTTTCAGCTGCCGTGGTCTCGACAACATCGAACGATATCTTGGATCCCACAGCATGTCACTGGTGGTCACATGGTGATCCTTTGTGATCCTCGGTTTCGGTTAGACTTTACACAGACAGGGGCAGATCGAATTGAAACATTACGAGATACTTGATTCAAAAGTTTCGCGGAACCGGGAGAACTTGGCGCAGACTAACGGTTCATGACAGCGTGCTAGTCCATGTGCACAGACGGTTAGACTATGGGCCAAGTTAGATCTACGCGTTAAGAACCGTAATTCGATAGTATTGCAGGCCTCAATGTTAGATAGGGAGACCTTTTCTGAAAGCTATATCAAGGCTCAACTGTTCTTGGTGTATTACAGAGCAAAATGAAAAACATTAGTTTCTCCAACCGAGCCAAACCAACATCCTTCAAGCTCCAGGTCAACAGAATGTCACGCCAAGCCACGAAGCAGCACGGCGCCACTCGTACGAACGGTTCGTAAAGGATGGATGCTCTCTGTCTACCTTGGATAAAAGAACTAACCTATGCAAGAAAGCTCTTCAACACGCAGGAAGCTCTGTCGAGAGGCAAGAGTCCAACATCAATACCTGCAACGGCTGAATCTTGAAGTCCAGACCTTGAAGATACAGCGAGATCGGGATCCTGTGGTTCAGGCTCTGACTAAACGTAACGAGTGTCTGGAGAAGGAGATACAGTATTTGCATACTCAAGCGATGATCATGGCTAGGAGGATGTTTGAGAAAGATGAGAATTAGAGTTTGAAAGTCCAGGCTGTGTTTGAATGAATGCAAGATTTCCTTGTTTACCAACCTTTAGTTAGGTTGGATGGGATGGATGTTCAGAGCTTTGAGACGCCTCCCCCAACATATAGTGGTTGCCTTGTGCATGAAGCCAGTATACACCATGATGTACGTAGAAAAACAGGGAACCATATGTTACGCCCCCAAGCGACCTTACCCGAATAAACCGTCTTGTCAAACCCATCATGAGAATCCCCCCACCGGCATTCACTGGTGAGACGACAAGAGATGCTCTTGCTGTCTTGGATACATGCCTACAATACAACCTTGTCTACGCTTTGCAGGCTCTTTGTTAACATGAAGCTGAATCTACAATACAGAGCGGATCCATCTTCGTGTACAAGTTTGGGGGTTCCAGAGTGGATAAATGGCATGACCGTCGCTGCTGGGGCCAGGGATCCTGGCAAGGCAGTTTCATCGTTTCAAAAGAGGTAATCTCAGATGATAATCCATCAGCCAAGCCTGGTGGCTTTTCCAAAGCGACAGATGTTGAGTATTTGAACGGGATTTAGCTTTCTCGCCTGGTTGAAGATGATGATCCTCTTGGCATCTGGGAGACCAACGTATCGACCCTTCTGAGTCAGATATCTCTCCATGCAGGGATCGCCCGGGAGCAACGACGTGTTATCCACGGGATCGATCTCAATGCTTGGTCTGAATAGAGGCCTGAGCGTCAAACTTTGGAGGGTGGGTCATCGCAAGACCGTTGGACATGCGCGGCCGAGCACTAGCCCAGCCTCTGAATGACAGCAGGGCTAGTTAATGGCAAAATTGAATCAACACTTCGGATATGGAGACTCATGGTAGCCGCGGTTGAGGGAGGTGCTAGGGCTAATGATAGATACCAAGGACCTCTAGCAAACTGCCAGAGGCTGAATGAGGAATGTTGTGGCGGGGATCCCGAGGGCTTCGCTTATCGCTAACGAGAGGGGAGAAACAAAATCCAAGGACTGAAGAAAAGCCTCTGCCCCACCGCCATGGCGCGAGCCAAGCTGTTGGTCCCTTACAGGTGGTGTCAACCAAGGTGATTAGTAACTAGGACCATTTCTAAGACCGGTCGATTTAGACCCTACCTACATGGACATTTAAGAGACACCACGGGCGTCGTTGGATTCTCATCTCCAAGCAAACAAAACAATCAAGCATTCGCATCTCATACAATAAACACTACCATGATCGCGAAATCAGACCCAGATTCATCGTCTCTCCACCGTTTTCGCTCAATTCCTACACCTTTCTTTGTGCGTACCCGCTATGCATTTGAGCCCCCAGCCGCACCCTCAGCTATCACCCATGTACTCTCCTTTGGCCCTGGTGAGTTGGCCATCATTCATCATATCGAGCCTTCTGGCTGGGGTGAAGGCAGCATCCTCAAGACTGGTCGTCGAGGGTGGATTCCATCAAACTATTGTCTTCTCTATAGCCCAGAGCCGATGAAGCCGCTTCTACAAACCATGCTCCCATTTTCAGATGCCGCCAATACCATGGAAGCAAAGCTATGCACTGCTGAGCATGACAATAGCCAGGTTGTTGAAAGCTTGTCAAAGGTCCTAGTATGTACCATTCTTATCCTTTACTACTGCATCCAACTAATCCACCGTCTCAAGGTCCTGGAATACTCCCTTAGATCGATGAATCTCGCGTTGGATACCGCCAAAGGCCTACAGACACTTCGTTTATCTCTCCTCAAGCGCATTTCCCTCTTCGACCAATATATTAATAACACAAAGTCTTTCGTATCTCATCAACCGGAAGATGGCTCAGACCCTGCCACAGCTTCTGCCACGGAGCTTCAGAAACTAGCGTGGGGAATCATAGTCTCGGCAGACAATTTTATGAATGTCGTTCTCGGTATCAAGTCACGCTTCAGCTCCCGCTCCAGTGTCGTCGAAACGGTCGAAATCGAAGAGTCGATCGAATCCCCGACAGATGTTGCCGTAGCGCAAGAGAAAAAGAATGTTCGATTTGCGCTCGCAGAAACGAGCACGAGACATTCCATCCAAACAATTCGGTCAGAAATCGTCCCGAAATCACAAAGCAAGGTCGAGAATGGTACATCACAAGAATCGACAGTTGATAACTCCGACCCTGAAAGCCTTGCTTTGTCTGGGCCACACAAAGGCCACTTTTCCCTAGCAGAACTCGTCAAATACCTCACTCACAACGAAGACGAGGGCAAGACAGATCAGTTGGAGTCTACCTTCTTCCTCACCTGGAAGCTGTTTTGCACAGCACCCGAGCTGCTCACTGCTTTGGTGTTCCAATTCGATCTGGCTCAGCTTGCCCCCGAACCAGAACAGAACAAAATGCGGTTTCGAGTATGTCATCTTCTCCGGCACTGGCTTGAATCAAATTGGGATCCAGGCGCAGACGCACAGTTGTTGGCTTCGTTGGAAGCTTTCCTCAAACAACAGGTCTACCAATTCTTACCACGATCTTCGGCATTGCTGTTCAACGTGCTGCAACGTGCCAGGTCAAAAGCAGCCAGCAAGCACTCTGATGCTTCATCCGCTGCCCAAAACGCAGACTGCAGGAAGTGTGAACACAATCGCGATGGCGACGCATTGCAAGGGCCATCAAGGTTTAGCGCCTCACAACCAAATGAGCATTGGGCTGTTCACCATATGTCTTATGTATACCTTGCCTCCCAGATTTCTGTGATGCAGATGACTCTTTTCTGTTCCATTCAGTCTAGCGAACTCCTCGGCGGGAAGTGGCTAGGCAATGGGGCAGCAGAGGCACCTAACGTGGTTGCTATGTGTCATCTCACCAATAGCATCTGCAACTGGGTGAAAGAGAGCATTCTGGTAGAAGTCGATGCTAGAATCCGAGGACTTGTCGCAGAAAAATGGATATTGATCGCAAATTATATGTTCCAGATAGGGAACTTTGATGGTCTAGTTGCAGTCACTTCTGGCCTAGATGATAGCTCTATAATCAGACTTCAGGCTTCATGGCAGCACGTCTCGCCACCAGCTATCGAGATGCTGCAGTCTCTGAAAAGAATTGTCGACCCTTCGCAGAACCGCAGGACTCTTCGCGCGTTATTCGCCTCCTCAACTAAACCTCACCTCCCGTTCCTTGGGGCTTACCTGAGCGAACTTATCTTTACCGAGGGGCGATCTGAAGAAGCGAATCAGAAAAAGACAGAGGGGCCTTCCAGCCCTGACAGCATACTTATCGATTGGAAAATGTATGCTCGTATAGCCTCTATCATCACCCTGGTTATGGATAGCCAGGTGCCGTTTCCCATAGCTCAGGATGCTGAAATGCAGAGATGGATTGAGTCCAGACTTTCGAGCCTATGGTGTACGGACCAGAAGTGTTTGCAGACGGCGTAATATAATAGAAGCAAGTGCCTGGAACCAGCTGGGAAAGGCGCAAAGCATCAGCATAGCTTTCGATCACTGATCCAGGCTGCTAAGAGCAAAGGCCATAAAGCACCATTGGCAAAATAGATACTAGAGGATATAAATTAATTATGGAGGATTGGTTCCTCTTATAGCTTAAATGATGGGCGTCGATTTCAGTTGGCATGAAAGCTAATAAATCCAGTATACGTACAATTTGACTTGCCTCTCTCCTCATTCCTTCAGCTTATGCGCCTTTGTTTCTTTAACTCCTTCGTCCATACGACTTCAGGCTGGGCCGTAGGTTGACCGACTATCTCCGATTACGGTCCAAAACTCTTGTATAAACTCTTGCTGCCCACTGGTCGCTGGCCTAACAGCAAGATACCGTCTATTATCTAGAGGAGGATGCATGTTGCCGGGATGGCCATCCACCATGATACCTCCAGCCTCCAATAAAACACACCAAGCTGCTGCCACATCCCATGCCCAGCAGCCACATTCCCAGAACGCATCCTGCTGCCCTGCGGCAACACGGCAGATTACAATGGCGGCTGAGCCCATGAAACGGAGAGAATTGGCAAAGTGACCCCCTGAGGCGACAGTCCTGGCCAAGTTTGTAAATACCTTGAGGTTCAGATCGAAGTTGGGACCTTCTCTGTCGCTGCCCCATTCCAAACCAATGCTGGCTGTTTGCAGATTCTCTAGAGGTGATGAACTAAGTGGTAATTTCTTTGGCGTCGCGCTATCTTGTGAGACGAATGCTCCTCCGCCTCGGACAGCCCTCCAAAGCTCATCTTGAAACGGATTATAAACCACACCAATAGTAGGCCGTCCATGAATAACGAGGGCTATAGAGACGCATACCACTGGGAATCCATGAACGAAGTTGGATGTGCCATCGATCGGGTCCACGATGAATGTTGGCTTGTCGGTGAGCGTGATGCTATCCTTGAATGTCTCTTCACCGATAAAGGCGAACGTGGGGAATTTTTGTTGAAGTCTTTCGTAGATGAGCTTCTCGACGGCCTGGTCTGTCTCGGTAACAATATCTGCGGCTGAGAGATTGTTAGTAGGATAGCCAAGAGTTGGATGAGAAATACTGGCTGTTTTTCTTTAAGGATGTTGTTGACAGCGTGGGCCGTGCAGCATAAATCATCTCGCCAGCCTCCTTTGCCACGTCGACTAAAAAAGCACATATATTTTGCAAATCACAATTGGCCATCTTCGCTGAGCAGTATCTGTTTTAATGCTCTCTAGGTCTTGTCGTATAATACTAAGAAATGAATTAAGCCGCTATGGCGCTCCAATATGGCCAGGCGAGAATAAATATGCATTCGCCGAATGCTGCGTTGGGTTCGATCTTGGGAATAGAGCCTTGATCTCATTTAGCCTATTCCATTTCGCGATTCGGCACGAGATAAGAAGTCTCGGCTAGCGATATCGGGTGCCGACCACGTGGTGTTAATTATACTCAGACGATGTAACTACATGTTACTGTTTGAGGCTAGTCAAGGGATGGCACAGTACGTTAAGACTGAGGCAATTTCGTACCATGGCATTTTTTCATCCGATCCAAGAAGTGCAATGTCAGAAACGAATGATATACAGCAACCGCAACAGTACCGCGGCCGGGTGCGGACCGGCTGTCTGACCTGTCGATCTAGAAAGGTTAGATGCGACGAAGCAAAGCCGACCTGTCGTAACTGCACAAAGTCACAGCGCTTCTGCGAGTACAAGCCAAAACAATCCCAGCAGCGAGTCTCAAAAGAATCCAATCAATTATCGCCTGCCAAAGAAACAATTGAAGTCGCACCTGTACCTCAGCCTACTCCTCCGTCTTCTAGATATTGTGAAAGTAGCACTTCCAGCACTATCTCTCCTCTCGAAACAAGTCTTCAAAATGCCTTTCATCACCAAGAAGACTGGTCACTGGATTCTGCCTTGGTGATTGACACTGGGTTAGAGAGATTCAGCAGTGGTCCACTATCTGCTCAAGATAACCAAGCGGAAACGGACTCAACGTCGAGCCTCATATCGCGAGATATCCAGTTATGCACAACCATGGATCTTCTCAGGGCGCATGATGAGCATCTGCAATCCTCAACAGTATTTCTGGAGCTGGTGGAATGCCCTGGAATCACGCCCTTCGACAGGGTCAATTGGCATCACGCCAAGTACCAAATTGTCGAGCGATATAAGTCTTGTCGAGCCGTCAGCCAAGCTATCACTGCCATGTCTGCACTACATCATACTATGATGTATAACCTATCACCAGCGAGAGCTATAGACTACGCTACTCATGCCAGGGTGTCGCTTGACGAACTCTTGTGTGAACATAGCCATGAATTCAGTACAGTTTTAGCAGCAATTTTCATCTTATGTGTCTTCGAGCTTATCCTTTCTGATGAGGAGACTATAGCCTTCAAACAGCCAAGTCAGACCTTGCTCCAGAGGGTCAAATCCTGGTCAAAGAGCCCTTCGACACATACGCCGTTATGCAAACGTTTGATTACATGGTTAAAGATCATCCAAACCATCGCCAGTCGAGGGGGCGGGAGAGGACTACTCTCAGAAGAACTCTATGAGATATTGCCAAACTACGAGGGGCCACTGCCTTTGCTTGAGACACTACCAGACCATCAGCGGGATGTGTCGACGGACTTACATCAAGTCCTCAGTGCTCCATTGTTTGACTTTTACTTTCAGTTGCAGATTATATCTGGAAGGATTGCAAAAGAAACACACTACCGTCGCACGCGCAAGTCTGGAAGTGACCAGGATGAAGTCGTCAGAACTATGACTGTGATCAAATCACAACTACAGGCTTTATGGGACAGCCGATCGATGATACAACGCCAAACAGCCGAAGATATTCGTTCTCAATTGGCGCCCGGTATTGCAAACATCATCATAGATCTCATTCGTATATGCAACACAGCCTATTATGCAGAATATGTCGAGATAGATCGAGTCCTCGGGGATCCATTGACGAAGTGGACTGGGTCTAGAGAGGCGATACAGTCCATTAAGCAAATTGTGAATGATGACTGGGAAGAAAGCTACATGACTGATGGTAAAGGGCTGAATCCCGGATATCTTCGGGCCCTCTTTCTTTGCGCGATTGAGTGTATGGACCGAGAGCAAAATCAGTGGGCAGTCGAGAGAATTAGTAACATACGTGGCGCATCATATAGGAGTAAGTTCTTTGCTGATTTTGGCAGGGCCCTCTCGGAGGCACAGATAGAGAGGGAGAGGCGGGTTACGTCTAAGTACTTTTGCATTTGGTATTTTGGTGGACCGCCCCCTTTTTTATAGGGAAGTCGGCGGATCTCATGAATTAACCTAGATTTACTAGAATAAGACTATGTAACACCTTATTCCCCAGATTTTATGGTCAAAAGCTTACCTCCTCAATCTTGTCAAAAGGTTAGACTAATGGGCTATCATCCATCCATCTTCTTTAGTTCCTTTCCTTGCCATTGTCGCCAACCACAGCTTCTACCAAATCAACGGAAGTTTTGGAGAAGGAACGCAAGCTCTCTTTGCGGTTGAACAAGATATCCATTTCGGCTGCTGTGCGATCCTTTGTTTCCGGTACGCAGAAGTAAGCAAAGATGAAGGAAATGAGACATCCACCTGCCCAGAAGAAGCCTGTCTTGGCTCCCCAGTTCCACGCGGTCGGGTTGAGCTGATATGGTGTGAGAACGCCAGCGGTAATTGAAGTGACTGTGTAAAACCATCTAGCAAGCACGACTGTTTTGCTACATAGGAGTGTTGACGGGACCTCTGAGCATATCGTGTTTGTCAGAGGACCCATCGTCGCGTTGTAAAGGAATGACGAGACGATGAGGAGCGCGGCAATGGCCCACGAATAGGAATGGTCAGAAGAGTTAGCTTGAGGAATGCCGATACCACCGATGAGTATCATGAGAACAAGCATGAGGAAAAGACTGCAGACATATATAGATCGACGTCCAAAAAGAGTCAACAGAGGCCACTAAGGTTCATGTTAGTGAGATTATTAATTTAATCCCGGTCGGGGAACTCACCGACACTAGACCACCAACCAATGCCAGAGAATAGTTGACAATCGTCATGTTGGACGCTTGAGTTGTGGGAAAGCCAGCTTGTTCCATGAAATAAGTCGAGTAGCTCCGTAGAGGGTTGCCGCTGAGAGTCTGAATACAGTAGACACCAATAGCAATCAGTGTTCTTTTCAGATCGGTCCCCTTGAAACAGGCCAGATATGATGTCTCGGCACTAATGGCCCTCTCATAATTGGTCGTCACCACCATAAAAGAAACAGTCTTGTCGATGTTGAAGTGAGTGTGTTCAGCAGACGTGAGTCGCTTTAGTACCTTTTTTGCTTCTTCCAATTTTCCTCTTCGGACGAGCCACCACGGCGATTCAGGTGCAAAATAGAGACTTGGGACCAGAATAACGGGCCAAACCCATCTTCCATGTGTTAGTCGTTGTGTGTTGTTAGAACAGAATCCAAACACTTTTTACTCACTGTATGGCAAACGGAATTCTATATCCCCACTCATCGCCACGGACGAGAAGAGCTCGAAGAATGCCGGCGCCGATAAGATGACCGATTGCCTATATATCATCAGTCTCTCTGTGGTATAGATCACACATTCAGATAACATACCCAGCAGGTGTTCACCCAAGTCGTCAAATAAGCCTGAAGACAAACGGGTGATATTTCCTTGGCATACACAACAGGAATCGTCTGGTAGAGGCCCATGAAAATTCCTAAGTTTGAGTTGTTAGATGGGGTCATATTGACGAAGGTTTTGATCAGCTCACCGAATACAACTTGACCAACCTCAAGCACCGCAAGGCTAGGAGCAAAGAAGGGGATAAAGATGAAGGCAGCACTGGCAGTCAGACCAAGGGTCATGGTCTTACGGAAGCCGAACCTCTCGGTCATATAGCCAGACAGCAACAGACCAACCAATTGGCCACAAGCGCTGCCGTTAGTGAGACCAGCCTGCCAAGGAGCCGAGATCTGATAAGTATCGCCTTTCGCAGGCTGCCCGTAGCGCTTCCGGAACTCTGGAAAGCCGAACATATTGCCCATGAGCATTGTGTCATAGCCCTCCATGAAGATGGCGGTAGACATCAGAAGAGCCCATAAAACAGATTTACGATACAGCTTGAGGGCCTCGAAGAACTTGAGGTCATGCTCTTGAGCATTGGCATCTTGGGCGTCGGCGATCCAATCAAGCTGAGTGGCCGCGGGGCCGTCAAGGTTTTTGGCCATATTGTTGGGATGAGACATTGGTTCTGGTTGCTTGCCTACGTAGTCTGGCTTATTGTGATTCAGTGACAGTGAAGGCAGGCAGGCAGGAAATATTGACATCAACGTCTCGATGTGATATATATAGTAGGACGCAATATACACCACCGTACCCCATACATTCGGCAGTAAGAAACAGGCAGCCAGTTAATAAATATTAACCGCCGCCAATCATATTCATTTAATGTTCCCCGTGGGCAAATATTCATTAAGCTTTCTCGGCTAATTGACACTAGTCCGTAAGTATCTATCGAAGTTACATTTCTTGCTTATCTCGAGCCGAGTCTTATCTAGGCCCAACATGGTCCCCTACACATGATTCCGCCAACGCTGTATTCTTATTGGCAGCACGGGGGCGCCTAGGAATGATCAGGTCACAAAACTCTTATCTCGTGCCGAGGCGTTATCTTGTGCCGAAACTACAGGCCTTTTGCCATCACGTTTTGTCCACGTGGGGATCTATAAGAAAGCAAGACCAGAAGCTCTCGGACCGACGACAGTCAATTACATTTCCCTTTTCTTCTCTAATAGGTTTTCAGCGCAAACTTTAACATCGCAAGACGCAAAAATGATTTTCGGTTCTGTAGCCGAAATGGCGACTGACGGCCAAGTTTATCCACCGGCTGTACACACCAAGTTTTCTCCAGACGGAAATCCCCTGCGTTATCCTGGAAATACGACTGTTTGTCATATCCCCGCTGAATCGCCTGTCCTTCTCGGGCTTTGGGATGTATACAACACCATCGCCTCTCATCCAACACTTTCGAAAAGATTCCGACTACTCCCACCTGATTCGTGGCACATGACGGTATTCGACGGCGTCCGTGAAGAAGAGGCCGAACCTGGCATGTGGCCAGAGGGCTTGGAGAAGCTGCCTCTGGACGAATGCACGAGGAACTTTTCCAAGACAGTAAAAATTCTGGGTCTCTCATTGATGGCGGAGGGTCTGGCACCGCCATACAAGATGCGTGTTAATGGTTTCCAACTTGGTCAGTTTGGCATGGGACTCGACATCGTGGGAGCGACAGACGAAGAGGAGAAACGCATGAGAAGACTGCGTGACAGGCTCGCTGACGCTTTTGGGTTCCGCGCGCCTAACCACCTGACGTACCGGTTTCACGTTAGCATAGCGTATCTAATCCGATGGCTAGACGGTGAGGATCAGGCTGAGCTTGAGAAAGCCGTTGCGGGCTGGCTGGCAAAGATAAAGACAGACTTTGAACTTGGAACGGTCGAATTCTGTACCTTTGATGATATGTTGTCGTTCCCCAGACTTTTCTATTTAGGCGAGACAGAAAAGGACGAAGCATCACATTAACTTCGCTATTTATAATTGCGGCGCAAGAAAATACAAGAGAGTTGAGATATTTAGAAATACATTGAGGATCTATGCTTGAAACTACAGACCAATGTTTTTATAAGGGTTTTACTTTGAGTTGATAGACCTGACAGCTGATGCTTACATCAAGTGCCTCGCACGAAGGCTGGTTGTCCTACATCCTACTGCCCGCTTTAATTCCCAGAGAGTCTGAGTCTTCTCTTGGCCAACAGAACTCTACAAGCCTGACCATCGTGAAATGATCCCATTACATCTCGTTTGTCACCATGGTACTGTCAAAGTTGCTGAGCTCTTCTCGATGCAGGTGCGAATCTTGATTCGCGCAATAATGAAGGACATACTCCATTTCATCTGGCGTGCATGTCTGGCCAAGTCGAAATTCTTGTAGGAGAGGGGACCGGCTACTCAGATGACGGATGAGAACGCATATTCTAGTCAACTGTTGGCATGGGCGGTTGTCAATTCCAGGGGGGCAGAATGATGATCAGGAAGTGTATGATCGAAAGACACGGGGTATTGGAGATCTCGCTAGACGGACATTTCATCGGCGACGGAGATCCCACAAAACCCAGGAACCTGGTTCACGGGTTTGATAGACGCGTGGGCTTGACTTGGGCGGCCGACTCGCTTACCAATGTGGAAGCTGAAAATGGGAGCTGAAAGATTTCAGAACCAGACATTGGGTGCTGATTGGGCTCCGGTCACTTGGCTTTTATGCGAATTGCTTTTTATCTCGCCCTAATAATTTTACAAAATCCGAGGCGAGACTAGCGTAGATCGCTATGACCACCAAAGTTCAGTTGAACACCCTGGCACGTCGATAACTTGGTACAGATCAAGAAAGATTCACGTATTTCTCGGCAATAATCGAGTGGATATCTCCAATGGGCTAACGATCATCAATTACCGAACAAGATCGGTGCCTGACGGCGGCCCCACCCCGCCATTTTTAGATCAGGCTTGATATCAATTGATAAATATTCTATCCTCCACACCGACTTCAGCTTTTATTGTCAACAATCGTCGCCTATCGCACTAAATCATCGCAAAAATGAAACAAATCTCTCAAAACCTGAGCGCTGTTGAATCTGCTGTCGCACAGCTTTGTGCTGCGCTACGAGGTGATGCTCAATCAGAAGCTGGACAGGTACCGCCTTTTCCATGGCTCCCTTGACAAACATGAGCTGACCATATCTATAGACTCGTATCAATACGGCAGCGATCAACTTGCAGGGCGCCCTACAAGCTATGGGGGACTCCCAGTCGGCAATTGAGGGCTCTGGTGACGACACCAAGAAGAAGGCCCTCCAGGACTTGATTGGCCCGGTAAATTTCAACGGCTTGAAGATGCACTTGGCGGCTGCTAACATTCAAACCTTGTAGCTTTCCAAAGGTCTTAGCCAATTCGCAAAAATCATCACGAATGTCTACGAACGTGCACCTCTTCCTGATAACGTTGCATCAGACTTGAAGCCTGTTCTGTCCAAGTATGAAGAGGTTCAAAAGGTGAGCACCCCGCATCGTATTGAAAGAAGATAATTAATGTGAATAAACAGTCTTATCAAAAGCTTGCTGCGGATAGTGGCCTTGACATCGATTTATACATGCCTGGAATGTCAAGTGTACTGCCAACAAATGTGGAGGAGGCCTTCGGCAAGCTTGGCGGGCGGTAGAGCAAGGCCACTGATATGGCAGCAAATTTTCTTTTGGTTTAATACCCATGTACTTCATCCCCAAGTTATCGAAATTGATGAAGCGCGCACCTTGAAGCACTAAAATCGCAACAATATTATTACCTAAACTTGCGCTGTTGGTCCTTCGCATATATCTCTGATGCTCGATACTTCTGACGTGTCAGAATATGCATCACGCTCTCAGAATATTAACAGTAGCCGCTGTATCCTCCGAGTATGCAAGCTCACTGCATTTTCATGATTAATGCTAACTCTGCAATTGGGCAGAGGTGCAGGCAAGGTCTTGTGCATGGACTGGGCTGCATAATGAGCAGCGGATCTGCAGATCTATTGTTATTGCTATTGGTCGTGAAGATTGGCATATGTAGTCAGAGTTTCCTTTTCTCCGGGGTATCCCCTCATCGGGAAGATTGCGCATTGACTTCCGAAAAAGGCCGTATTTGGTGCATAGATGCCTTCAGCCCTGTGATATCTTCATACCCATATAACAAGTCTTCTTCCCGCTTTTATTCATTCTTTCTCTGTGACTTTATTCCCCGCATCGGTCTTGACTCATCTGAGTCATTTATAGAAGCTCTTTATAGTATCTTTACTACCAACCTTAGCCACTTCCATAAAATGTCTAAGGTCAATCTTTCTATCGTAAAAACAATCATCTTCTCCCTTAAATATAATTTCGTGGGAGTGTTCTTCTTACTCTTGGCTCTGAGTTATGTATACAATAGATATCGGCCTGGTCTTTCTCGCATTCCCGGACCGTCCCTCGCAAAGTGGACAAAGCTTTGGAGACTTTACGATGTTTACAAAGGTCAATCTCATCAGACGGCTATCAGACTACACAAAAAGCACGGGCCACTTGTTCGAATAGGACCAAACATTATATCTGTTGGTGATCCTGCAGCCATCAAAACCATCTATGGATTGACGGGCGCATTTACCAAGGTTGGTCAATTCACATCTCTAGCTGTATGCTTTTATTTACATTTACTCTTCAGTCGGCATTCTACCCTATTCAAAGTATTTCTTGGAATAAGAAACCGCAAATGAACCTTTTCTCAACACGAGACCCTGTTTATCACCGTGAACAGAAGAAGAAGGTTGCACACGCTTACAGCCTGACCAGTCTTCTTGGATCCGAAGAGGCAATGGACTCGTGTACTGAACTCTTCACTTCACGTCTCGACGAATGGACCACAACCAAAAAGCCTATTGATCTCGGCGCGTGGCTTCAATATTACGCTTTCGACGTCGTTGGTGAAGTAACCTTTGCACAGAAGCTCGGGTTTTTAGAGACAGGCGGAGATGTTGATGGAATGATGGAAACCATTGAAGGTATCCTCTTCTACGCCTCTATGTGTGGACAGGTCCCTGAGATGCACCCATTTCTGCTGGGCAATCCCTTGTTTCCCTATTTGATTCCAGCCATGGAGTCATGGAATGCTGTCTTGACTTTCACCCTCAAGGCCATCAATTCTCGGACAACTATTCAACGAGACGGTGAACTGGAGCTTAGCGATGATGGAAGCAGGGACTTTCTGTCAAAGTGGGCTGCAGTAAAGAACAAGGACCCGCTCAAGATGAGCACCAGAGACGCTATTACGCATCTCTCAACCAACGTTTTTGCTGGATCGGATACTACCGCCATAGCTCTCAGAGCAATCATTTACTTCCTTATCAAACATCCAGAAAAGATGAGGAAGGTTGTGGAAGAGATCGATACTGCTAATGAAGACGGAAAGCTCAGCGATCCTATCTCATATAAGGAATCCACTAGTCATCTGCCATACATGGGAGCTGTGATCAAGGAAGCGATGCGGCTACATCCCTCTGTCGGGCTACTCATGGAGCGACATGTCCCGTCCCAGGGAGCAGAGATATGCGGGCAATTCATTCCCGGAGGCACAATTGTCGGCATCAATCCGTGGGTTCTTCACTCGGACCCCAAAGTGTACAAAGATCCTGAATCCTTTATTCCTGAGCGCTGGTTGACTGCAGATGCCGAGTTACTCTCCAAGATGGAAAACAGCTTTTTGTCTTTCGGTGCAGGCTCGCGAACATGCATTGGAAGGTACATTAGTCTGATGGAAATGCACAAGGTGATGCCGCAGTTACTCAGGAGGTATACTATTGAGCTGGAGGAGCCCAAGACTGAGTGGCGAACATCGAACCGTTGGTTCGTACAGCAACATGGGCTTGTTTGCACCCTGGAGAAAAGAACCTGAACTTTAAAGAAGATAATCTATATCCAGGCTGCAAACCAGATCAATCACTGTATCTAATTTAGATGTTATTTGCCCCACACGATGTCTCTAATTTCTCTATCCCCGGGGAACATATCATCCCCGAGTTCCCATCCATTTACTGAAAACAGATTATATAAAGATACAACTAAAGAAATTAGCCAGCAACTTCATACAATTTCTTCACGGCCCTCTATAGTCTAAAGGTGTGTTCATCTTGAGTCACATAAGCACCTAAACATTCTCCAAGTAGCTCGAGTTCTCAAGTATAACAACAGCAGTAATGAGGTAATAGTAGTAAATTACTCTGTCTTATTGTGCTAGTGACTAAGTGTGGGGAAAATCGTCGTACGAAACAAAACCCTACCTCTTGACAGCGCGTGTTTACCCAGAAACTAGGCCCGTGGTAGCCCCCGTATCGCACAAATCGGAGGACCCGGTTAAGGAGTATAACGACCAACACTGCTGCCCCAGGAGCCTTTGAAGTCGGGATTGGTCATTATGCTCTTACCATCGGCCAGTCGGAGGGCAACTCTAGAGTCTTTTGCACACCAGCCAAAAGACTGTAGATTCTGTGGTGTCTTTTCGATCCAGTGAATGTATTCTGTACATTCAGTTAGTCAGGAAATGTGGTTAGTGGGGATGAACAACATACCTTGACAGTTGTTGGAGTCAGTGCATCTTTGATATCCAGGTCCATCATAGAAAGCCCACGAGGCAGAACCATAGTAGTAGATATTCGAACCGCCATTGACATAGTTCGACAGTCCCATACGACAGAAGCCATCATTTGCACCACACCAGGCATAATCAGGATCTCCCCGGCCGTTCTTATCAACCCTCCAAGGGCTAGGGAGTATCTTCTGGGCCTTACTGCCTTGCTCGTAGTTTGTCTCTGTCTGGAGCATACTAACAACAACGTTTTCCGCATTGCGAAGGTTGAGCTGGTACAGCCACCAGTGCTCACTGCCCAAAGCATGAAGCCAAGTACCCTTTGTGGATTCGACGAGAACCCCGCCCTTAGCTGCGATGCTGGAGCCACCATCGAGTTCCTCGGTAATGTGATCGGCCACCCAGTTCCACACGTTCTCAACGTAGACCGAAGAGTTCTGGGTGAAGTGCATGCCGAGATAGGCAGCCTTGCAGGGGTTCGAGGCATCACGGCAGTTATCAGTAAGAGACTTGGTGCCGCGGGTGCCGCCAACTGTGATCATAGAGTTCCAGATAGCAACATCTCCAGGCTTAGCAGCTGCAGCGTTAAACTCGGTTATAATGGCTCCGGGAAGTACTTCGGCGACGGTGAATCGCATGTCTTGAACTTGAATGGTGCCCGCGTCGCCTGGAGCACCGAAACGTATAACAGGCTTGGGATCGCCGGCGTGTTTGAAAATAGTCGCCAGCAGCCGAGATTGTGGCCCAGCCTTCACCAACGATACGAGAGCCGAGAGGAATGGTAAGCGTAGATGCAATGCGATAGTCTCCAAATGGAAAGTAGGCAATCTTGTTGTTTTTTGCGGCGTACTGCAGGGCCGAAGTCAAAGCTTCAACCTCGTTGCCTTCACCGTCGCCGTTGATGGTGTATCCTCCATTTTGCTTCGGGTCCTTGATGTTGACGACATCGCCAACAGCAGAATCTGCGTAAGGCGGTGCAGCGATAGCAGGGATCCGGCCGCCAGGGGCAACAGCTGCAGGGCGAGCAACTTTGCTCGTAGTTGCTCCATATACAGGGCTTCGTCCGACCGTGTTGCCGTAAGTGAAAGTATCAACGTGGCGCGACTTGCCAAGGGCTGTGCCACTAGGCAATTTGACGGTGTCGGAGTCGTTATCCTTGTTGAGATTGTCGATCAAAATCGATGCGTAACCGGTCGACTCGTAGGTAGTGCCAGGATTTCTAGACGTGGCGTCGATGATACCGATGAAGGGAGACCCTGAGATGTGCTTGACAGGCGTGCCAACGGTTTCGAAAGTCGGGTTGAGGATGGTAATCGTGTTTCCGCCGTCGACGAGCATTCCAACAGTGTTCTGGAAGAATTGGATGTTCTTGTAGAAGGCCTGCTGATGTCCTGCGTGCCAAATTCCGTTCTGAGTGTATTGCAATGCACTAATCAGCTTACAAGTAATCGAGTCATATAGAATTACTCACCTTGCCGTTCTCTATGCGAACATCTGCAAGTCCAAGTGTAGAGCCGCGTGAAAGCTTGATCCCAGAGTGTCCATTATTAGATCCAGCCTGGGGCATCTTAATTCGGATGTTCTGAAGCTGACAAACTTGTGCAACACTCCAGTCTAGGGCTGTGAACTCTTTATCTGTAACCAAGTCAATGTTGACGCCCAACTCAAAGCTCCTGAAGGACTGTTTTGAACCTACTGGCGTTGACGGCGGTAGTATCAAGAATCACGTTCTTTACACCAACAGAGAAGGAGATTTCGCCAGCTACGCCGACAGATGGGTCCTTGCCGTTCAGGAGAGTATCTCCTTTGAAGCCTGATCCAGCTTTGATGACAGGTGGCTTCGCAGTAGTCAGTAAGGTTTCACGGTATGTCGATTCACTTACATTCGTAGCATCTCCCATAAGAACGGTATCAGTCCTCAGGTTGATGGTCTCGCCAACCTCATATGTTCCTGGCGCAAGATAGACAACCTATTATAATAAGAGACGTTCCCAAAGATATCACAGCCCATACTTACTCGGGGTGCTAAAGCAAGCCATTAGTTATAACGACCGCCAGAATCAATGGCGTCCTGAATGGCGCTGCCATCACCAATATTAACGGTCTTGAAGACGTCGTAGTTTTTTCCCGCATGTGGAGCTTTACCTTTGAAGTCGCCTGAATGATCCATTTTGGCATACCAGAAGCCAGAGGAACTTTGAGGTCCATCTTTTTGCTGGGGTATTGCTGTTGCTCCCGCCACGAGGGCAAATAAAAGTGCAATTTTCTTTAACATTGCAAACGAATGACAGAGTATAGTCGATGATAAAAGACAGTTAAAGACAGTAAAAAGCTTGATATACAATCATACAGTTTCTTTGTAAGGCGGAAAAGTTAAAGATTTATAAGTTTGAATCCTACTTACTGAACTAGTGTCTGTGATGGCTATCATGAGGTGCACAAAAGCACAATCCTCGAAGGATTCAGCCCCTGTAAGGAGCACGTTTTCGGAGTGTTAGCATCACCAAATTACCGGTAAACAAACTTCTCACTGCTTAGGTTTCAATGAGGTCTGTTTCTAAGCTAGGTTGAAATCTCATGCGACAATCATAACTCCCGGCAGTTGAGCTTTTTCACAAGTTCTGATGACTTAGATAGGAGACCCTGCAAGTGCTAGTCGTGCCCAGCTCATGCCCGAATGCTCAACAATGTCGCATCACTAGGTATTATGTCGGCCAAACACCGGGGGCTGGTTGTTTCATGGTTTAAACTTTGCCTCAATCATGTCCACAATAGGCTGAGCGGTCAAGACTCGGGGTCCCCGCACACTAGAAAGCACAAACATAAGTGTATCCAGCATGCAGGCTGGTCAGAAACGGCTAACGAAGGATGGAAGCGCTATCAAGATGAAACTCCCGAAATAAGACGTGTCTAACTTCGTTAGAATGATGGCGCCATTGTAGTATACGAAATGCCAGATATGGAAGGCACATGTATAAAGCTTACGACTGCCAAGGAACCTCAGGGAGACTGTTCACATGCTCAGATTCCTCTTTAATTTGAATCCAAAAGCTTATATTTCCACTGGAGCAAGGCTGTAATGGCCAAAAGTTAGAATCCAACATGGGGCATCATTTGGCATCCTTGATATGGACTAGTGTGAGCTAATAATGCTCTGTCTTGGTAGATTTAGTGTATGACTAAAGTTTATATATGTAGTTTGGTGATTAGTTCGCACATCCACGAGATATAAGATCATAATCAGGTCTTCAACTTACATCTGCTCAATTTTTTCAAGATGCATCTCTATACCATTCTCACTGCACTTGTTGCCGCCACGGGCGTCTCGGCAGCCCCATTAGACTCGCCAATGTAGACTCGCCAATGAACAAAGAAGCAGGCCTTGCCTCCGGAAACAACCGGAAGGGCTCTATTTTGATATCCGGCAGCTCTCGTCAATGCCGAAAAGTAAGTTCTACAGAGATGTGCCTAAGCTAACAATCGCTGGGATCCATTCAAGTTTTCCTAGGCTTATGAGCAGAATTCTACTCAACCTGCTTCTCATGTCTTCGCTGATCCGAACTAATCCAGTAAACTCCCTTCCGTGCCTGAA
This sequence comes from Fusarium chuoi, assembly GCA_022627125.1. Taxonomy (NCBI): domain Eukaryota; kingdom Fungi; phylum Ascomycota; class Sordariomycetes; order Hypocreales; family Nectriaceae; genus Fusarium; species Fusarium chuoi. The sequence goes on along the minus strand of JAJALE010000835.1, from coordinate 227,250 downwards.
TCAACGGGTCATCGGATGACTTAATACCCTCAATACCGCCCTTTTCCGGGTTAGGCTTGAAGGCGATCTGTTGCTGCTTAGCCGCATTGTCATCCGAAACCTTGTTGATCTCCAGCTTTCCAACAGGGATGAACGTCTTGCTTTGATATGGTATGGTAGCGTCATCTAGGACATCGTCGGGACCAGCTATATGCGCTTGAATGGTAAGCACGATTGGCTTGTCTGGGAAGCGCTCGCGGAGATCATCTTCCAAATAGTCGTTGCCTAGCTTCGCAAGCACTTCTTTATCCTCAGGAGTCTTGTTGGGGTAAAGGTGCTCTCTATCAGCGGGGTCAAGACGGTAGCGGACGTTTGTAATGTCACCGTTTTTGTTGGTCAAGACATGCGTGTTGGGCTCGTAATACGTGATAGTGCCGTAGTTATGAGGATTGGGCTTCTCCGAAGCAACAAAGACAGCAGCAGACTTGTGCTCAGGGTTTCCAAGGAAAGACAAAAACGCAGCGTGAGCCTGGTCATAAGCCTTTTGCTCCTTGGAGTAGTCTCCGCCGCCAGCCTTGGCCTTCTTGAGCTGCGCCTCGGTAAACCCATCTGCGCCAAAGAGCTTGAGGAAGGTCAGGAAGTCTTATCCGTTGCGGGTTGCAAACCCATTGAACGAGTGACTGATAAGATCAGTGTGAGTGTTCTCGTCGATCTGGAAGCGAATGGCAACGCCCTTGGGTGTAGCACCATCGGCCACGTCTGCAACATGGGGGAGACCGCCGCCGACAGAAAACCGAGCGATGACCTTGGTCGAAGGATTGTTGAAGTGGGCAGCTGTGGAAAGCTTCTTGGCCTCTTCAGTTGGAGTAAAGGTGCCCTCAACAAGCAGGCCTTTGGCATGAGCTGCAAACACAAGTCGTCAGCTCTCATATTAGTCTGTTATGTTAATAATCTTACTTGTTCGGTAGCCAGGGTGCTTTCCAAAGATTGCTTGCATAGCATTGACCAAGTCCTGGGGGAGTTGGTCTTTTGGCGGCTGAGTCTCAGTTGACGAAACGTTTGGGGCGGGCTTAGATGTCTGGTCCGGCGTGCTGGTCACACCAGAGCTGGGGTAGATGACTTGAGAGGACATTGTGAAAGTAGTTTGTAAACAGCTTGAGATAATGGGGAAACTGACTGACAGTGAGATCAAGGCGCGAAGAGTAGATATTTGAGGATAAGATAAAGCTGACCTTGGGGTAATCGGCGCGAGACACGCACACAATTCTTACGGGTATCAGCTGGGATTCAGCTCGCAACCCAACAGAATAATCGCGAAAGGAGGGATGCTGTTCTAGAGCGGCCGCTGCCAAGTCGAGCGAGGCGTTCCGGATTGTAACATCCACCACTAGTAATCCTGTAGTCGAGACATGGAGTACGAATGAGGTTCCAGACCTGTTGCCATGATGAAGATTCTATCATCTTGCATTTCAGCTGGCCACAGCGATGTCAAGATTACTCATGCTGACAGGAGGGGTAAAGTGTGCGTACAGCATATCCTCGAATTGTCTCATGTTGCGCTGCAGGAAAAGCTTGATATTATCAGGGATCATTCACGCTAGTCAACTTTCAACTGCCGTTCAATAGCACTGTCCATGTAATATTCGCATCCGGGACGCTCCATGCAGAGTCGCGACAACGAATCTGGCTGCCTAAATAACCCGAGGACTTTATTGGAACTCCTACTCCACACTGGTGAGGCTGAGCTGCATGGGTCTTTGGAGTGTAAGACAGAGATGACTGCACGAAGCAGAGAAGTGGGGGGAAAAGTCCGGAATATTGAATCGATGCGCAGCAATGGTTCCATCGCCGTTGTGATAATATCGTGGCTTAGTGACGAAATTCAAGACATGCATGCTTGGCCGGAACGTCAGCAGCTTTCCTCGATCCGTGATTGGGCTGCATAACCAATCTTGCTCATGGCGATGCATAGAACGTACGTTATTGGGGTTTAGACCAAATAGTCCCTGCAGTTGCAGGTCCCGCCGTTTTGTTCCCAGGCCACGTAGCCTATTCCAGGCCTGTCTAAAGCCCCGAGCCGCACTATAATGAGCCTAATGCCAATTCTGGTACTACTAGCCAGCCACAATAGAAAAGTCTAGCCGTTTTACAAGCGATAACATGCCGAACTAGTAGTGCCAACTGAAACAATTGAGATCGTACAGCCTAGATCTGGGTTAAGGTCCTGTTTGAGCGTGATGACGAAAAACACACCGCTCATTTGCGTCGTTGTCATCATTCCCCTGTGAGATTGTTCAGCTGAGCCCATAATTCAACGCTTACTCAGATTGGCGCTCTTAATGCATCGGCTTACCCGCTCACCTATTCTTGTCGTTCATATTTATACTGTAACCTCGGTATTTGTGCCTGATAAGGCGAATGACCCTATACGCTTATGTAGCTAGCTCGAGACGGGCTCGGCCCGCATGGTCTGGGGCCACCTGTTCGTTTACCGAAGCTAGCTAGTCGTAGGCTGTGTTCCCTCACGAGGCCTCATCGTTTTCTCGAAATGTAGTTATTGGCCTGTGGCTGGCTGAGAAACGTGGTTCTGTTCATGTGGCGAGCTGACGTTGTTGTCCGAAACATCACGCATTCTAGACTCGTATTGACCAGCATCTGCTTACTGTTGGTGCTACTTGGGTTATCGGCGGCAACATTGATGAGAGGAACTGCCATCTTCACAGCGTAGCTGAGATGAAAAGGTAAACAGGATATATAAAGTAGTTGATGGAGCATAGACGGAAGTATCAATCCAGTTTCTACATCTCTCCATCTTTCATCACTGTCATCACCGACCCCTTCTTGATTAGCAAGCAAGCCCATTTTCCATCATGGCAACAGCACCTCCTCTTGCCCCTCGTCCTCCTCAGTTGACCTTGGATGAGATTCTCAACTCCAAAGTCAACTATGCTGTCGAGGACGATCCTCTCGAGGTATGGGACAAGGGCGTCTTCCTGAATGAGCTTCTCAGACAGGGCATCGTCCTCAGCACTGACAAGACTGGTGCTCTCGATGGCAAGCTTGTTGCGCACAAGGGTCTCCAGACTGGTACCTATATGGGTACACGCTTGGCCTTGACGGAACTGTACAAGATTCTCGAAGAAGCGTAAGCAAGACCATCTTAGCTCCTTCACTTTCTAGTCCGCTGACTTTGAATAGCGCTGCCTCTCACTTCGACACTCAAGGATTCGAGCCCATCTTTCCCGTCAAGCGTGATCTCGCTGTTAAGCAGAGCACCTACCAATGGAGCGACCCTAGCGACAGCTATCCCCCTCATCTGAAAACCGACACCCTCCCTAAGGATGAGCAACAAAGTCCAGACGGTGGTCCCAGAAAAGACGGCGTCGGGCAGATCTTTAACGAGACAGAAGTCAACTTCGTCAAAAAGCTTGCCTTCATGTTTTCTTTCATCATCCCCAAGGAGCTCTCATCAACCGATGGTCCCTACGTCGGACCAACGCTTGCCGACGTTGAGAAGTGGAGTAAGGATAATCAGCCAAAGGTCGACGCTGACGCTGACCAGAGCGCGAAGCCCAATGGTGCTGTTGTCAACGGCGTCAAGCAAAGCCAGAACGCAGATATCATGAAGGGCAGAAACATGGGTGAACATGATGATTGGTATTCTGATGCCAAGTTTGCGCAACAGCACTTCAGCGGCGTTAACCCTTCTACTATCGAGACTGCTCCTGCTGAGAAGATCAAGGCTTACATTGCTGAGGCAGAGAAGCAAGGCCTTGACGCGGTGAAGAAGTTGCTCGAGGACGGCAAAGACCTTTTGATCCAGGATTATTCCTACTTCCGTGGGGCTACTGGCGTCAAGGACGACGAGGAGTTCAAAAACACAATCCCGAACCCAGATCCTAACGGCCAGCCCAGCTACCGATATGCTGCCGCGTCGGTCGTTGTCTTCCAGCTTCATGAGGACGGCCGCCTTCACCCATTGGCCATAACCCTTGACTACAAGGGCTCTCTCGATAACTCCGTCACCATCTTCAACAAGAGACTGAACCCTGATGACAAGGGCAAGCTTGCTGAGAAGGACGACTGGCCTTGGAGATACGCCAAGACCGTTGCCCAAACAGCAGACTGGGCACGGCACGAGGTCGCCACCCATCTTGTCGACACGCACATGATCGAGGAGGCCATCATCGTCGCGACCAACAGAACCATCCCCGAGCGCCACATCATCTATGAGATCCTCAGCCCTCACTGGTTCCGAACCCTTGCTCTCAACGACGCTGCGCGCAAGCTTCTCGTTCCCCTCGTCATCGCTCGCATCTCCGGTTTCGCCTCTGGACCTAAGCCTGATCCCAAGGTCGGTGCGTTCGGACTGGTTAACTGGTCGTACAAGAATTTCAACTTTCAGGATAAGTACATTCCCAATGATCTCAAGAAGCGGGGCTTTGACATTGAGGGTGAAAAGAGTGATAAGTACCGCAACTATCCTTATGCTACTGATATGTATCTCCTCTGGGGTATTATCAGGGAGTTTGTCAAGTCTGTTCTTGAGACGAAGTATACTTCAGATGATGTCGTTGCCAAGGAAGCTTGTATTGCCGATTGGTGTAAGGAGATTCAGACCAGCGGCCAGATTCCTTCTTTCCCTACCATCACGACCGTTGATCAGCTCATCGACGCTGTTACCATGTGCATCCACACTGCATCGCCACAGCATACAGCTGTCAACTATCTCCAGGACTACTACTACAGCTTCGTCCCCTCCAAGCCCCCCGCGCTCTGCACTCCTCTGCCCAAGAGCGTCGCTGATCTCGAGGGCTACACCGAGCAGCACCTGACCGACGCTCTCCCCATCGGTCTCAAGGACGCTAAGTGGAAGGACTGGCTTCTGGCTGCCCAACTGCCCGAGCTGTTGAGCTTCAAGGTTGAGGATCGATATAACCTCATCACCTACGCCAAGTCTCTGTATAATGTTAACAAGGACCGCACCATTACTGAGAACAGGGAATTGAACTCGGAGGCAATCAAGGACGCGGCTGAGGTTTTCTATAGTCGGCTCAAGAATGCGGGGTTGGCGTTTGACTATTTCTCTGCGATACAGACTCATGGTTCTATTGAGTATCCTGTTCTTCAGCCTGAGGTTACTGCTGTTTCGATCTTAATTTAGGGGACTCTTGTGTTGAGATTTAGATTCTGTGTTCGCATAGCTAGTCCCATAGCTTCTTAATTTCTATGTTATTAAGGAATAAGCTTGAATGAGTGCAAAGATTGCACGTGATGATTTAATTGAGCTTGACTTGGTGAAAGTGTACTTTGGTCTTACCCAGCTAAGATTCTGTGAAAGGTCGTTTTAGCTGCCTATTTGCAGCATCAAGCTGTCATTGACCTTGCAGAATTGATAAGACCATGCCACTATACGGTTCGAGTGGCGATAAGAAACTTTGAGCGTCTCATCTCTCATTCAATAACATTCGCAAGGCATCCATGACGTATTATCCGCATCAGCGACGCGTCCAATGTGTCTGAGACAGTGCCCAAGTCTATCCCCAACGGATTCCCACTCTTCTTGACGTTACTTTGCTGCCGCCTTCTTCGCGTTGACAACAGAAGCAAAGCGCTGCCAACATCCAATCCCCTCGATCCAGCAGCTCAGAACCCATTTCCACCATAACAATCCCCATCTTGGAACGCCATGTGGCGTTAGTCTTGTGCGGTCAAATGCGACAGCCTCGATGGAGTGTATCACGATAAGGGGCGGAACCCCGGTCTTGACAATCCAGCGAAACGTGTCTGCGCTACCCGGCGAGATATTGTCGAGAGTTTGCCAGATGGCGTTGTTTTCAGATATCAAGGTGACGCCAGCTAAGCATAAATAAGAGAATACGGCGCCGCCAAAGACAAGGGCGGTGATGCCGCGTGGTCTCGCGTATTCGGTGATTGTTACTGGTGAGGTACGCGTCGACATGGTGACACAACTTCGGCTAATTGGCGGTTAAATATGGTATGCGACGCGTTATGACTGTGGTGAAAATTCCTTGAGATTGTTTAAGGGCGAACATGCATTATTTATCCCAACTGTGATGAGGGATCATGGGCTACTTAAACAATTTCACAGCCGAGGCTGTCCAAGCTTGCGAGCCACTAGAGCCATAAAATGCCACTGATAGTCGCTGTTCAGAGTATGCTAATTCTAGATTGATACTAGCTTGCGAGTAGACAAGTCTCCAGAGATGCTCTGTTGTCAGAAGTGCCTCAGGCATTACTTTCTAACACTTTACCCCTGCACGTCATCACGGAATGAGTATAGCGCCACTATCAACCAAGAACCAAGGTCCTTACCCGGTAGCATCTCGAAAAAGGTTCATATGCTGAATCATTGATGTGGGAGGCGTTCTATTACTATTTCTTGCATATTATTTATACCCTGAAGCTTCTTTCAACGCCAGAATGTCAACCATGCAGTAGTTGAAAAGGTGCTCGTGCTGCAAACCATCATTTCTTTACACTCAGCTGGAGTTCCTGGTCATGATGTAAGAGAGTAGCCATTTCTTTTTTCGCCCTTGCGCCCACCCTTGTACGAGGCCATCGAGCATTTAACTTGACAACAAGATTTAAACAGTGGAAAGTCATCATGAAGGAATCGCTTCTTGAGCTCGATCCGCAAGCAGACGCCCTGCTGATTCTTCAGAAGCCGAACGCGCATTCACTTCACGAAACCATGGATGAGTGTGCATCAGCGACAAGCATGGTCTGCCATTTCCACAGCCACAGTCCCATCCCGTCTGAACAAGAAGAGGATGAAACGGCAGAGCTATCGGAAGTGAACGATGAGATAAGATCGCTGCGGCCATACTTACCAAACGGTGATCTAAACCAGGTTGTGTTTCGCGTCTCTGCTAAGCATCTCTGCCTTGCGTCACCTGTCTTCCAAAGAATGATCCACGGCAGATTCAAAGAGTCAGAACCAAACGACCAAGGACTCTTGGAGATCAGAACATCAGAGTGGGATGCCGAAGCTCTCCTTATTCTCCTTGACATCATACATGGCCATCACTCCAGCGTTCCCAAACGACCAAGTCTGGACGTCATAGCACAGATCGGAGTTATAGCCGACTATTACGACTGCCTCGAAGTTGTTCGGATATTCTTCCAGGACTGGCATTCATCTATGAAGATTTGGGAGAAATACTCGACTCGGCGGCCCGAGTGGGGCCCTGAGTGGGGCGTAATATACCCAGTCCCACCCTTCCTATCACTCGAGCCTTGCACGGTAACGCCGTTTGACGACGAAGCAACGATCGGTTTATTCATGGCCTGGATGGTCCAGGACAGAGAGCGGTTCAGGGAATTAACTCTCTCCGCAGTTCTAAGCACAAATGCACCTCTGGAGACTGCTCTGCCTATACCAGCCAGAATTATCGGTACGTTGTTCAAGTACCTACCCGGCGCTACAAAGAAGCCACGACTAATCCAAACTAGAAGCGATCAACAACCAGCGTTGCCAAGTCATCGATGACATGCTCTCTCAGATCTATAACCTGAAAGACGATCTGATCGCAGGACTCGTTGGTTGCAATCTCCAATGCTCTTGCAGACTCCTGGGAAATCTCATGAGACAAATGCAGAGGCGGTATCTGCAAATGACAAAGCCGGAAACGCCGTTTCAATGGTATAGTGCCGTGTCACTTGACGCTATTATGGACTCTCTTGGTTATGATGAACTTCCATACCAAAGATGTCATTGCGCACTCAATTCTCGATTTAACTTATCCCGGTATAAGAAAGACTTGAGCATTGCTGTGCCAGGCCTGGACCTGAACGACTTCCTGTAATCGAGTATCGTATTGTTTAATAATAGATTGCTTGGAAATATCATGCAAAGCGGCTAAAATCATGAGAATAGCCAGAATTCTTGGTCCTACAGGGAGATACTTCAGATCTGTCTGGAGATCTAGCTCCTTACCCGTTTTGACAAACGCTGACCCTTGCTGCCACGCCCAAAACGGGTTAGCGGATATAGCCAGCTATGACTTCTCTGACGTCGGAGGAAGCGAAGTGTCGGGATTAAACCCAAAGCGGCTACTACCGGGCCCAGACCAGGGGTAGCGAGAGATGGATGTAGCCTGTTTCACTGCTTCATTGGTCTCGACCTGAACACCAGGCGTTGTCCGTCTCATCCAATCTCAGTAAGCCCTCCCTAGCCTCACGACAATATGCGGTATGCCATAAGGAGTAGTAGAATAGAAGTTTTAAGACGACAGCTTGGCAAGGGGATACTACGCCGCACGCGTTTTGAATGGCAGCGCTAAACGAGGCACAAGACCTCCTAAACGAGGCATCGCAGGAGGTGTTTTGCTTCCCGAGAAAAGTATAAATCCCAGGCTTCGGGTCGTCGGTCTTTGTTTCTTCAGTACTCACTCAACAATCTCATCTAATCACTACTTTCAATTCTTTTCCGCTGGTCGGTTAATCCATTTCGAATCCTATATCTTCATCACAATCAATCGTCCAGAAAACAAATAAACAAAAACCCCTCTTCAACCATCCAAAATGCAGTTCTCCATCACCTCCATTGTTCTCGGCCTCGCTGCCGTCGCCTCCGCCGGTATCGTCGACACTGAGGGTGTTCGCAACGCTCCTCGCAGCGCTGTCCTGATCACCCGCCAAAACGGTCAGAACGGCGGCCGACCTGTTCCCAGCGGCGATTGCTGTGTCGCCAATACCAGCTTGAAGCAGGACGCTTGCACTGCCTCCAACGGCCAAGCCGGTCGCTGTGTTCCCGGCGGTAACAACTGTAAGTAGAGGAAACGAGCGCAACTGTATAATGTGTTGCTAACGATAGTCATAGGTGGCGGCCGATTGAGCTGCGTTGCCCAGGCAAACCTGCAATGTGATGCTAACGTCATTGAGCGTGGAAAGGATCTTTGCCGCGCCAAGGCTGCTAACGGTCTCTTTGATGGCGGCAACATCATCCAGAACCTTAGCCAGGCTTCGGTCAACTAGGTGGACAAGTTAAGACGGAGAATTGTAGTTAGAAGGGTCTGGCGTTGAGGACCGATGTATGAAGGAGTTATGGGATCTGAAATGGATCTATTATAAAAAATATTATTTGGCCAAAAATGCATCTCAAACTTCTTGTGATTGACGAAACATAACCTTGGCCAACTCTGTTTTCATCTCAGAGGAATAGCCAACTTCCGTCTTGCTCCCAGATATATCTCAACCAACTCTGTTTACGCCCCTTGTTACCATTTTGACCCCGCTCCCAAATTCTCTCAAGCATCCATAGAGCAGTTCTAACATTATAGCAACACGAAGATACCCAGATATTATGCATAATATTCCTAACGTCTTCCCTTGTTTGCAATTCTTGAGCTCCAGCGCCAAGGACGAAAGCAGGCCATACCAGACTCTTGATATGGAAGTCGCTTGCTTGTATCTGCGACATATGCGATATGCCGAGCTCTATAAGCCGCAAAGCCTCCGAACAATAAGATGATGGTGGTCTGGAAATTTCTTCGATAATCTGAAAGGAGTAGACGCTGACCGCTGCTTTGTATGCATGGGCGAGATGATATCTTGACTCATAATGCTGAGGATCTGGAAAGTCATGAGCCCACGATCGCGGAGAGAAATTGTTCAATCTATCGAGGACTGAAGTAATAGTCTCGTCCGCGGGGCTGGAGTGATCCGATACCGTACGTAGCGTATTCAGGACGTGTAGTAGGGAGAGGAGGTCTGCAGGACAGCCGATCCATGTCTGTTGCTCGGATCTCCGAAGTGTATCTAGCAAGCCGGTATCCAAAGGCATTGGTGCCACACGGAGTGAATGTGACGGAACAAGGGTGCTGCCGAGTATACCGAAGCTAAAACTGTCAGTACGGTGACTTTCTTCATTGGAAGTAGATACTTACGTGGTACAAGCGGTATCGAAATACTGCAGCCACTTTTCTGAATCATCTACCACGAGCCCTTTCCGAATCCTAATGAGCTCTTCAGCGCCTCGCAGGTGATACTTCCAACCTCGACCGCCGAACTCGACTACGTCAAGATTGACAAATAGTAACACTGCGGCGATGACTGCATCGGTGTTGATCTCTGGTTGGACTCGTAGCTCATGCTTGAGACATCTTAACGCCTTCTGTTTGTTGAGGAGCGCTATGCGCACTACCTCACTATGATCTGGCTGTAGCTGGGCCTGGCTGATGTCAAGTCGATGTGCTATGTGGAAGGCTGATATGGATATCATTATATGTGATAAGGCCTGGCTGGATGGCATTAAAGGCATGAGAGAAAGAAAAGGATTGAAGGACGAGTTGTTGTATACGACACACTCTTTAGAGAGCTCTTGATGAACTGGTCGCATTGTAAGTGGACTGCTGAGCGAAAGTGCTCTCAGAGGCGACTCACAGTATCGTATGTAATCTCGACAGCTTCTGGGTATGTCTTGTAGGCCTGGCTCCACCAAATACGACTCGCTTGGGGAACTTGTGTAGAGCTCGTTGACGGCTATGCTTGCGTGTCCATGAGCATTATCCTCGATCGTGTCGAAGGATGCCTTGCCCATCATCTTCCCTCTACTAGCCATGCTGTTGGTCCATACTATCCTTTTTGCCCGCTCATACCCTGAGCATGGTAGCAGTGAGGATGCACAGCGCTGACATCTTGGGAGGGTTCTGTCACATCTGACCCGCTTCTGTCGACAGGTCTTGCACGAGTTGGGCGCAACAAGTTCGTCCTGCATCGTAAGTGGAGCCAACGTCTGTTTCGTTTTGCTTTTTTCAAGATCGAAGCTCTAGTCTATAGACCTGGGTCCGACAAAATTCGAAGTGTTGAACATATCGATTCAAGATGAGGTGATCGGCGTTAAACCAGATCTGGAAGTCCGGGCGCGAACCCTGTCAATGCGGATTCCGATTCAATTCCGGGGCAAGATATCGACCAGTCAGATCCCTTGAAGCATACAGCGGCTGACTAGTCTTGTATCCTTGATAGATAAGTTCGATATCTCATGCTGTTGATTGCTCGCAGGGACGACACTTGGAGATAGTGTAACATCATCTTCTCAAGTTTCACAAGTTAGTCGTACAAGCGCGCGATTTCGCCATCGCGGCTGATCCTGAGCAATTGACCATGTCAAGTCAAAGGAGGAATCACATAAAAGGTCCATTAGGCCCGTGGTGAGGAGCCAAGTCCCAGCATTCGTGTTGCCTCTTTGACACTGACGCCACCATGGACCTCACCTATCGCTCTGACGAGCCTTCTGTAGTCCCCTCACCTCTACCCCAATCAGTCGGATATGGCGTCGTAGTAGCTGCTGGTTTGGCATTTGCCTTTGGTGAGTTTCGTGCTTATGTCAGAGCCAGAAGTGAAGAGGGCTAACTATGAATAGGCATGATGGGCTTGACCGCGATCCTGAAAAAGACCTTGAATGAAGACAACTCCAAAGTGGAAACGTAAGCAATTCCTGCAATTTCTAAGGACTGACTGATTCTAACCTTTTGATTGAAGTTTCATGGTTGCCAACAGAACAGTACGGACCGGGCTTGTCGCATCGGCCGTAGTTTCGGTATGCCACTCTCGTTCCCTATCGAACAGTGAATATACTGATTTTATTGCAGTCATGGCTATGGAGTACCGCCCTGTTGAGCTGCGTCCTAGTCACCTACATCTACGGAATCAGCGGGGCGTTTTGGTACGGCGCTGGTTGCTCAACTGTCATCGTCTTTTTCGGGTATCTGGGAACCGTTTGCAAGGGACGCGTTCCTGAAGCACATACTATTCTCGAGGTCATTCGCATCAGATATGGTAAGTAGCTCATCTTTCGGGTGTCAATCTGCCATACTAAAGCGTGTAGGGACCGTCGCGCATTTGAGCTTCACATTCCTGGCCATCGTGAACAATTTGCTGAATACGATCAACATGATTCTGGGTGCATCGGCGGCCATCTCCTTTTTGTGAGCAATATTTCCAAGCCTGAATTTGATACACCACTGACCTTGCCCAGGACCGGGATGCATATCATGGCATCGACCTTCTTACTTCCTCTCGGTGTAGTCCTCTATACGCTCGTTGGCGGCATCAAAGCAACGTATACTATATCCCCAAGCGTCGTATTTAATGCAGTTGCTGACCCCGGTATAGTTTCCTCGCCGACTACATCCACACTTTCGCGATCCTCATCCTCAGTTGTTGGCTGACAGCCAAGGTCATAACGTCGGAATCTGTCGGCTCAATTGGACGTCTTTACGATCTCGTCGTCGCCGCTCAGGCCAACCATGTTGTTGAGGGCAACTATGAGGGCTCTCTACTCACCATAACATCCCAACAGGGCATCTACTTCGCCATCATCCTTCTCACCTCTAATTTCGGTGCGGTTGTTGTATGTCAGCCCCTCCCATTCGCCATGAGAAGTCTAACATGATCAGATGGACACGGGGTATTTTCTCAAGGCGTTCGCAGCGTCGCCAAGTGCCGTTGTCCCAGGCTATGTCTTGGGCGGGATCTCTTACTTCAGCATACCTTGGTCGCTCGGTACCATCGTGGGCATGGCGTCGCTGGGGCTTGAAGCGCTTCCTATCTTCCCTACATACCCGAGAGTTAGTAACATCTTGTACATTCATTCACGACGGACTGCTAACGTTGTAACAGCTCATGACTGGCGCCGAAGTCACAAACGGCCTCGCCTTACCTTATGTGGCCGTCGCTGTCGCAGGCAAAGGGGGTGCCGTTGCCGTTCTGCTAATGACTTTCATGGCTGTCACTTCAACTTTGTCAGCACAAATTCTTGCTGTATCATCAATCCTCACCTTCGACATATACCGCGTATACTTCAATCAGGAAGCTTCAAACAAGCAGGTCATTCGATGGGGGCATATCGGCGTTGTATTCTTTGGCGTCGTCGCTGCAGCTTTCACAGCAATGTTCCATTACATCGGAGTCGATATGGGCTGGACACTCTACATGCTCGGTAGGACCTCCGTCGCGTTAGTTCCGTTGTTTACTAACCTCTCATCAGGAATTCTAACGTGTCCCGGCGTAATTCCGCTCATCTTCACCATAATTTGGCGCAAACAGACTAAACTCGCAGCTATTAGCTCCGCATTCCTAGGAATGGCAACGGGCCTCGGCGTCTGGCTCGGATCCGCATACGCCTTTTCCGGAGAAGTAACGGTCGCTTCAACGGGAGGGACCCTACCCTGTATGTACGGCACCGTTGCATCTTTATTCAGCCCATTACTCTACAGCGTGGTTGTTACGTATATACGACCCGATAATTATGACTGGAGCCGTTTCAAGGAACAAAGGCTAGCTGTTGAACCGGACGAAAGCTCCAGTGGATCAGATACTCCTCAAGGTAAAGGGCATGAACAGGTCACAACAACTGAGACCGCATCAAATGAAACCTTTGAAGGCAATAATCAACGTAGATGGACTAAATATGCTCTCTATTGGGCTATTGCTACGTTTCTTGGGCACTGGGTATTGTGGCCATTGCCAATGTACGCAGCGAAATTCATCTTTAGTAAAGAGGCAAGTTTATCATCTTCTTTTACCCTACAGTCGTCCATGTTCCCGCATTGTTTCCCTATTGAGATGCATTGTCCTACTGCTAACATCTGACCTCCAGTTATTTACCGCATGGATTGTCGTGTCTCTGATCTGGCTCTGGTGGACTCTCATCATGGTCGGTTTCTACCCGATCTGGAACGGTCGCGGTCAGATAGCCGCTGTTACACGAAGCATTTGGAAGTCTCAGTCATGATTCATCAGCATTTTCCAGAAAGGCTGGTCCGCAATGGATCGATGGCACTCAATGCTACAACAAGGAGTGAAGTGCAACAAAACATTCAGGCTAGAAAAACAACAAATCGCCGGGAACGTATTTTGAGTCATTCAATCCACATAACAATAAAATTGTTTACTCACACAAAATGCCTCATCTCTTGCAGATAATTGAATGACATGCCAAGCAAAAGCCCCGAATATGGCGTAGCTGAGCCTCCCTTGGCACTATCGATTCCCTACAACTCCACTTTATGGATCAGATCAAGCTTTTAGTCAAGCTTTGGGGCGAAACATTTCTGACAGATGCAGACTAAACCCCCAATAGTTGCATTCCACGATCGAGTTTTACCAGATTAACGTGACAGTCCCATCCACTTAGCCTCGCAAATAAGGAGTAGTCCCAGGGGCTTCATGGTTGAACGGCAACGCTAAGGAGGCTTAGCGCCACGTGCCCGTTATTTAATGACATTCCCTTGCATACTCCAGATTCCAATAGCTTGGGTCCAGGAACGCTTTTTATGGATGCCCTTCATTGCGGGAGGGCAGTGATAGGCGGGATATCGGCACTGAAGATGTCTTGACTTACTAGTCGCTACTATTGGATACTCGGTGAACCAACCGAAGAGGAATGCTCTAATGCAAGGTACGCTGTTCTAGATTTTTACCACTAACCCAAACAAAACTCCAAATACCATTGTCGTATACAATGGATCCCCCCAATGTCATTATCTATATATACTCATCAATCTTGACGTTTCGTTTTGTTTTTCATCATCACTCACTCATTCATTCATTCATTCGTTCTTTAGTCATTCTTTAACCATAGTCACTCGTTTCACTATGCGTCTGTCTTCAGGTCTTCTCGCGGCTTTTGCCTCGGGTGCTTACGCCCAGAACTTCCCTCGCTTCGCCAACAGCAGCACGGCTGCTCTTGAGTCCAGCACTACCCTCCCCTCCAGCATCGACACCACCACTGGTGCCGCTCCCAGCTCCACCACCTCCCCTGCTGCTTCTCAGTCCGTCGATCTTGGCGACGCCCAACTTGGCCAGGGTTGCAGCTTCGTCACTGGTGCCGATGGCAAGACTGCTGTGTAAGTCATACCCCGAAAATATGCTACGGGAGAGTCATCTAACAGGACTTTAGTCGCATGGCTGCTGTAGCCAACGGCGTTGCTGAGTTCAGCACTTCGCCCCAGATCACTGAGATCGAGGCCGGAAGCCAGATCCAGATCCGCTTCGAGATCAGCGTCAGTGCTGTACTTGAGGCCCGCAAGCGTGCTTTCGAGGGCTGCACCCTCGATGTCAAGCTCGACGGCGAGACCATCTACTCCGAGCCCCTCGCCGACACCAACGGCGCCGCTGTTGAGCAGGCCAGCAACCCCACTACTCTCAACTCTGATAAGCCCGATATCCAGTTCCTCCAGTCCTGCGGTTCTGAGCCCGTCCAGCTCGATGTCTCCAACCTCGCTGTCGCTGCTGCTACTGATGGTGGCTCTACTGGTCTTCCCACTGGTGCTGCTACCGAGACTGGTACCGAGACTGGCACCGAAGTTGCTACTGGCACCAACTCCGAGGGCGCCACCACCAACTCTGAGGGTGAGACTGTGATCCCCACTGGCACTGAGACTGGCACTGCTATCGCTACTGGTACAAACTCTGAGGGTGCTACCACCAACTCCGAGGGCGAGACCGTCATCCCTACTGGTACTGAGACTGCCATCGAGACTAACAGCGCTGGATTCACCACCAACTCTGAGGGTGAGACCGTTTTCCCTACCGGTACCAACAGCGAGGGTGCCACTACCAACTCCGAGGGCGAGACTGTTGTTCCTACTGGTACTGCCACTGGCACCGAGGCTTCTGCTTCTGCCTCTGCTACTTCCCCCGCTGGCTTCCCCGGTTCCATCGGTGTCTTCACCCTCTTCGGCTGTGTCGGTTCTTCCGCTGGCTTCCCCACCTTCGAGCTTGCCGAGACCAACGCTCAGATGGATCTTGAGCGCTGTGCTTCTCTCTGCACTGGCCGTGCTTACTTCGGTGTTTACGATACGTGAGTCCCATCCTGAACCTTCTGCTGCAGGACATCATACTGACTTTCTAGTGCTTGCTACTGTGGTGATGAGATTGATGACGACAACACTAGCCGTGTTGATATCGACCAGTGTGATATCGAGTGCCCTGGCGACAAGGACAACTTCTGTGGTGGTGAAACCCGCCGCAACCGTCTCCAGGCTCGTCAAGCTGTTGCCGCTGGTCGTCTTCTGACTGTCTACGTCTCTGCCATCGGCGCCGGTGTCACCGTCACCGACTCTGTCACCCAGACCGTCACCGACGAGACCACTGTCACCACCACCTTCACCACTGCCATCACTGGTGCCGAGACCACCACCACCGCCACCGTCACCGCCGTCCAGATCTGCGTCAACGGAAAGTGCTACAGCCAGGGCTCTGACCGCACCGTCTTCATCTTCATCGAGGTCAACGGCAGCGACTGTGACAACGAGTGGGTCTATATCACCGAGGAGTGCTCTTGCCAGGGCGGTAAACAATACGTCCCCAAGTTCTGCTCCGGTGGAAGCTGTGCCGGCGAGATCGTTTACAAGACCCAGGAGTGCCACGACTGGTGGAACCACGAGACCTTCTTCGTCGCTGCTGACTGCGGCTGCAAGGAGGAAACTGTTATTTACAAGCCTTGGGAGAACATCTGGGGTACCCCTGATAACTGCAAGAACGAGTTGGTCCCTGTCTGCTCTGGCCCCAAGTGCCCTGTTGTCAAGGTTCCTACTCACGGTGGTTACACTCACCCCTTCACCAACGGCACCTGGACTAACGGTACCGCTCACTGCTCTGGCCCCCACTGCCCCAGCGGCCCTGTCCCTCCCTGCTCTGGCCCCCACTGCCCCAGCGGCCCTGTCCCTCACTGCTCTGGCCCTCACTGCCCCAGCGGCCCTGTCCCTCCCTGCTCTGGCCCTCACTGCCCCAGCGGCCCTGTCCCTCCCTGCTCTGGCCCTCACTGCCCCAGCGGCCCTGTCCCTCCCTGCTCTGGTCCCAGCTGCCCCAGCACCAAGGTCGTCACCCTCGTCCCTGAGTGCAGCGGACCTAACTGCCCTGCCAAGCCCACTGGTTCTCAGGAGACCGGCTCTCACTGCAACGGTGCTGACTGCCACGTTGCCACTGCCACTGGCAGCAGCTCCAAGCCCACTGGCACTGTCCCCGCCATCGTCAACGGTGCCGGCAAGCAGGTCGTTGGAGCTGCTACTCTCTTCGCTGCTCTCTTTGCGGCCCTTCTCTAGATGCTAGCATCTCCTTCACCTCTTCTTCTTCCGGGAGCCTTTTAGAATAATGACCTTCTAGTCGAGCTGTTAATTAGACCTTCATTTTGCATGCCTAATATTGATCTTCCCTCTGTGACTACCAAGTTTTTTGCCCTTGTAGATGGTTAGTGTAGCTTTGCCGCTAAGCTCAATATGTGGGACTATTCAGTTTGATTTGTGTGACTATTGAACGGTGGCGTAGCTGAGCCCGGGGAGTGCGCTAATAGTTCAACAGAGCCGGGAAATATCACCGAGATCTCATTTCATGCTATCAAAGCTAGTCAATTGTGCTACGCTACACCATTAATACACTGCCTTGCTTGGGTGCGTCCAAACTCGACCTGCCACAGTTCCCTCTTCCAGCCGCTTGATAGTCTCTGGTATTTCCTCAAAGGCAACCTCTGTAAGCTCAGACTTAATAGCACCCCTAGCTAGAAGTCCCAGAACGACCTTCAGGTCCTGCATTGACGCGCCAATGGATCCAACGATAGTGACGCCCTTGAAGATGTACCCGGAACCCGTGTTTGATGTAATCGTGACGTCCGACGATGCAAGACCAACTGTAATGACTTTGCCACCTGGCTTCACAGTCCTGATCGCACTTGAAGTGGCTGTAGAGTGGCCGACAAAGTCAACAATAACGTCAAATGCTAGGCCACCATTGGTCGCATCGTCAAGTGACGGAAAGCAGTCGCTCGCTCCATAGCCTTTTGCTTGCACAAACTTGTCCTCATTGATATCGAAGCCATACACGGTAGATCCTTCAAGGCAGGCAAATTGTAAACCATGCATACCCAGTCCGCCCAGACCAAGAATACCGATTGTCAATCCCGGCTTAGAGCCGGCTTCGCCTACAACAGCGTGATGCGAAGTCGCCAGCGCATCTGTCGCAACAGCAGCTTGTGCGAAAGATATACCGTCGGGTATTTTGACGAGAATCGTCTGTGGCGCGACGACATATTGACCATACCCGCCATCGAAGCTCAACCCGACAAATGCGCCGTTGTCGCGCTCCGAGAGAGGGTGCATTAGGAGCGCGAGTGTAACGGCGTCTCCGATCTCAAAGTCAGAAACATTTCGACCGATTTTTTTAATAGTCCCCGCGACTTCGTGGCCGAGCACAATTGGCCTTTTGGAGATGTAGTCGTCTCCATGGCCGCTGACGATGTAACAATCTGAGTGACATATTCCTGCGGTCTTGACCTCAATGAGAACACTCTCATCATCCGGCTCGGGAACAGGCAGGTCTTTCAGTTGAAGACCAGAGGCAGGATCTTCATAGGAAAAGGCTTTCATCATATTGTGAGCAGTAAACGAAACAGCTTAGAAATGCAAGTATATCTTTGTCGAGTTACACCAGCAAGTTCTTGGCCTTAAGTACTAATCCTGGCAAAACATTTCTGACGAATGACTGGTCGAACATCATTCACACTATTTCCTGAGGCTGGCTTTCATAAACTTTATTGGTCTTAATGTGGTGGCCGAATGACGATCCGCGGAGTACCGGACATGTTAGACCCGGCATTCACACGGACCCGGGCTCGGAGTCATGTACCAGCCCGAGCACGACACCGTATCACTGTAGGTGAGACTGGACTCATATCAGGAAGTTGATGTAAAAAGGACAATCTCCCTGATGTGCTGGAATTAAAATCGACAAGTTAATACTCTAAGAAACAAGCTCATTGCATTCAATAACAATGGTTTTCGGATCACTCTCTGTGCAAAACGACAGGGCCATTCCCGTTTTCGCACCACCATACGTCTCCCAAGAACCGTTCTACTTCAGCAACATGACTATCGTCTCCATCTCGTACCGCGTTCAAGCCTCGCAGATTCAACACCTTGTGCCCCGGGAACTCGAACTGGAAGACCAACCAATCATGACTTCCTCATTTATCCACTATGGCACTTCTACCGTGGGCGAATACAACGAATACGTCCATACCGTGCGAGTCAAGTATAACGGCAAAGTATATGACTATTCAATAGTTCTACTTCTCGACAATGATAGCGCCATATTCGCTGGGAGGGAAATCTTTGGCTATCCCAAGATCTTTGGCAAAGTCAATTTTCACCCTTCAGCCGGGTCGAGAGTCATGATGGGAAACGCAGAATGTCCCGAAGGACGGTCTCTGATCGAGTTTGAGTTTGCGCCTTATGC
Organism: Fusarium chuoi; assembly: GCA_022627125.1. Taxonomy (NCBI): domain Eukaryota; kingdom Fungi; phylum Ascomycota; class Sordariomycetes; order Hypocreales; family Nectriaceae; genus Fusarium; species Fusarium chuoi. Next base: position 208,011 of record JAJALE010000835.1, on the reverse strand, counting down.
GCTCCTTGATGCTTCCCTGGGAGAAGTAACTCCGCCCAAGGTGCTGAATCTGCGCGTCATCCCGAGTACAGACCCAGCTGAGCCTGCATTGAGGGAATTTGTGGCTGTTGATATGCAGTTTGAGTTTAGTGAGAGATGGAGTGGAGAAGGAAGTCTCAAATTTAACAAAGGAATTGCGTCGACTCCATGGGCTGATCTGGATGTTGTTTCGTACGTTGGTTCTTGGATGGGGAAGAGCAAGGCGGTTCTTGGTAACAAAGTTGATCGCTTCCCTCTTCGATGACTGAACAATACCTTCCCGTCCAACTACCCATGATCGTTTCGCCTATCTGAAGCGGCTCATGCGTCTTGTTCCTTCATATAGCTTCGCCAGTTCATCTATCGCAGCTCTTACATGAGCGAGTGCTCAACAGCCGACATAACATCTTCCAAAACGTCCGCACAACGCCCAGCCATGACAGCCTCGTCCTCCCAATACCGAATCTTCTTGATCAATCCCTCAACGCCGCCGCGCCAGTCAATCTCATGAACAGCACGCACTTTCCTAGACTTGACAATTGCCAAGATACATAGAGCAGAGGCTGTTGATGCCCTGAAATGATAATACGTTATATGGTTTCGGTAGTGCAGGTATCCAATTGTAATGGCGAGAAAATGGCAAGAGAGACCTTTCTCAACGAAGGAACTAATCTCAGCCTGTTCTCTTTCACTCAAGGTGGAATGGGCTGCATGGTACAGAAATGGCCGATAAATTAGACACTTGAGTTCCAGAATTCTAGCGTAGAGTAGCAGAGCTAGTTTGTTGGTAGGTAGTTCACCCATGGTTATTTGAGCCATAAGAAGCATCGTCTGAACCCTGCTCCAAGTTAGCGTCAGGATATAGTGCTGGTATATAACAGATGGGCAAGACTCACCAGTTGTCTAACTGATCCTCAATCTGTGACACTACTGAATTAAGTGATTCTATACTGAGAGATCCTGAGGTCCCCCAGCCCTTCCCATCGCGATACAGTAAATTGAATGCACGATTATTGAACCTCCTGAGCGTTATCTCAGTAAGGTAATAGTACCAACTCTCTTCCTGCACACTGCCAAGGTCTTCGGCCGAGTTTTCCCCTGGCGGTGGAAATATGGCCCTTGTCTGTTGAGAATGACGCGCATTTATCTCAGGGGGGGTAGGTAGCTCACACCCAGCATCAAGTAGGTCCTTCAGAGCAGTTTGAGGAAGACGTAGATCGAGACCAAGCTCGACTTGGGATTTGAGACAGCTCCAGTAAAAGCTTCGAGCTAGTCGTCTCAAGTGCACGGGCTGCGAGTCTTGACGCGACAGATAGGTCCAGTAAATATAGAAAGTATTGGCAGCATGTTCGAACTGGGACCAGGCGCGTAGAGGAGCGAGAGTGAACATGTAGTATACCCCGGCGAAGAAGTGACACTGAGCTGCCAGAAGACTTTGGTCCAGCAAGCCCAGCCTTTGTCTAGCAAGTTCAAAGTAAGCACTCGCCATCTCTAACTCTTCACCTTGTGATTGGATGGAGGATGCGGCTGATGATCCCGATGGCGAAGTCACCATGGTATCGTAAGGTTTTGCTATGCATCCTAGGGCACAGGCGATGAGCTGGGAGATGTGTCAGTATATCCTAGTTATCTGAAGCCACTTTGTTCCACGGACCACGATGCATGACTCTCCATCCCATGTGATACCGGTCTCTGAAATGCGCAAATTGTGCGAGTAGATCTCATCAACGTCAAGAATCGGGTTCACAGGATGAACTTGCTGCAAGAACTGCCGTACGAGCCTCGGTATTTCTTTCTCGTCCACTGCGATAGGCTTTCCCCCCGCATTGAAGCCCGGAGAATTGTCTGTTCCACGGGTCAAAGAAGAAGTATGCCCACGATCAGCTTTTGTATCCGATAGAGCTTCGAGAATATGGCCTGGAGCAACGATACCCGCCAGAATAGGCCATTCAAGAACAGACTCGACGCTTAATATCCCATTGGCGGCGGTGAGATCGTCGGAGCTCAATCCCTGGCTATCCGAGAACGCGTCAACATCTGCTACGACACGCGAAGCCGGGCTTGCGGTATCTTTCAAGGCTGCCTCAATATTCGCCTTGATTATACCTGGAATATCACCAACTCTCTCGAGAACTTGGTTCAGACGTTGCAGGATGGCAATACTGGCAGGGTCGAATCTAAAAGTCGTTGGTCAGCGAGGTTAAGTTAGCAAATTGTCACAGGACCACGCACGATGAATGATCCTCCTCAGAGCCTCCATAGGTACAAGTAGACTGAGATGCCACACACGATCCACAAACTGGCCGGATGTTATTACATTTGATCTTCTTTACGCGACATATTCGACAGGCCGCGATGGCACGCTTGCGAGAATATGTTACGTCGGGTCGTCGGCGGTCAATCCTGCGCCTCTTGGTTCTGGCAACGTCGCTTTCTTGTCCCGTCTCGTGTTGAGGCAGCTTTGATCTAGCCATTTAAGTTTGGTGACTTGTGAATGTCTATCAGCAGATGTTGGTAGCAATTGTAATCATAGAATATGAACATTCGGAATTGAGTTGGGGTAAATATCGTGAGTCGTGGTCCGTGCCTCGGCACTTGATCCGATCTGCCGAGCACGAGTCACGATCGGGTTCAGGTTTGCGCTTTTTAGTTTAACAATGCAGTTGTTTTCAAGTCTCCAATGGCTATTGATCATTCATTCATACCTCCTGCCTATGTCTTCAACAAGTCTTGCAGGACCTTGCAAACCGCATCTCCAACCTCGCTACACTTTGCACTACCCCCAAGATCCTTGGTCCTAATCTCCAACCCACCACCCTCCTTCGTATCCAGAACCTTTGCAACAGCCTGCTCAATCGCGTCGGCCTCTTTCTCCAGCAAAAACGAGTATCGCAACATCATCGCTAAACTCAAGATCTGCGCCACCGGATTGGCGAGGTTCTTGCCCGAGATATCAGGCGCACTTCCATGAACAGGCTCGTAGATCCCCTTGCAGGATCCTTCACCTGGAACGCCAGCGAGACTTGCGCTGGGGAGGACACCCAGAGTGCCTGTGATGCCACCGGAAATGTCGGAGAGCACGTCGCCGAATGTGTTGTCAGTGTGAATGACGCTATTGTTGAAGCGCTTAGGATCAAGAACCATCAGCATAGCGAGACTATCAGCCAGTTGATGGCGAAGATCAATGTCGGTGAGTTCCTTGTTGAAGATATCTGTAGTTACACGCCTCCAGAGACGGCCGCTCGCAAGAACATTGGCCTTGTCTGCACTCCAAACAACGGGTTTACTACCATCATTCGCCTTCTCACTGCTCGCATGCAAGATTCTTGCAACAGCTGCACTCACACGAGCCAATCTTTCAACCTCGGGTCGTGAATAGATCCAAAGATCAGACGCTTCATCTTCGCTCTCTTCCTTCTTGCCAAAGTAAGCACCGCCGCAATTCTCTCGAACAACAATGAACTTTGTCCCAGCTACAAGCTCAGCCTTGATAGGCGATGCGCTGACCAGCGATGGAACGAGGATCTCGCAAGGACGCAAGTTGGCGAAGGCGTCGAGACGTTGACGCAGCTTCAAGAGTCCTGACTCGGGAGTAGGTTCTACGCCAGCCCATTCTGGACCGCCGATGCTGCCGAAGAGTACGGCGTCGCTCGCAAGGGCTTTTTCGAGGACGGCTTCTGTGACGGGAGTGCCGTACTTGTCGATACTGCATCCGCCGACGATATCTGTGTCGCGCTCGAAGCGGATGTCTGGGCGACTTGCTTCGATTATATCGAGGACTTTGAGGGCCTCGGTCATGATTTCCGGACCGACATGGTCACCAGGGAGAATGAGGACGTGAAAGACTTTGTCCGGCATGATTGAAGTCGATGTGAGGGAGTGAGTGGTGGGATAGTGAGAGGGTCAGAAGAGGATTGGAGACCACAAGATAATGGAACTCAGGTCTGGTATTCGGTCTCCCGATCTCGGACTGATAGTTACATCTGTTGGTGGTTAATGCCGACGATGAATGCAGCCAAGACTTTTTTATTCCTGTGACTGCTAAATTACCCCGCACTCTCACTAGTTCTAGCCCCCGTCTTCATTGGTTTCCTCTTCTGGAAGGGAGTGAAACGGAGTCTCCCACCCAAGTCACTAAAACGTGGGGAAGCCAATCATCACATAAAAATACAGACCAAGCGAGACAACACTCTCCTTCTCACTCAATCTACACACTCAACCCTTATCAAAATCTTATACTCATCATCATGTCAGGCCGTCTCCAAGGAAAGACCGCAATCGTCACTGGCGGCGCATCAGGCTTCGGCAAAGGCATCGCCACAAAATTCATCTCCGAAGGCGCCAACGTCATAATCACCGACCTCAACGAGCAACAAGGCCAAGCCGTCGCTCAAGAGCTATCCTGCTCTTTCACACGCGCCGATGTCACCAACCCCGATGACTGGCGTCGTGTTCTTGAGTTTGCTATTGAAAAGTACAAACAGCTCGACATCGTCGTCAACAATGCTGGTGCTGCTTACTCCAAGAAGCCGACTGAGGAGGTCACGCCCAAAGACTTTGACCTCGTAATGAATGTCAATGTCAAGAGCGTTTATTACTCTACTAACGTGCTGGTGCCGTACTTTTTGAAGGAAGGAAAGCCAGTGTGTTTTATCCAGGTTGCGAGCACAGCGGGTATTAGGCCTAGGCCTGAGTTGACGTGGTATAATGCTTCCAAAGCGGCTGTCATTAATGCTACCAAGACGATGGCTGTTGAGTATGGGCCTAAGCAGATTCGCTTCAATTCTGTTTCTCCTGTTGTTGGAAGCACTGGCATGTGAGTGTTCCCTTGCGCTTGGTTATTAGAACATTCTAATTAACTTGTAAGGACCCATCTGTTCATCGGCAAGCCAGATACCGAGGAGAACAGAAAGGGCTTTGTTTCAACAATTCCAATGGGCAGACCTTCGACACCCAGCGATATTGCCAATGCTTGCTGCTACTTGGCTAGTGATGAAGCATCTTTTATTACTGGTGTTGATCTGGAGGTATGGCCTCTGATTTTGGAATCCGATATACTGATACTAACAAAACATTACAGGTTGATGGAGGTCGCTGTGTGTAAGCTTAGGAAGAGGGTCAAGGCAGTTTGTTACTATTCTTTCAGTTTTAATAAAAATAAAAATGTCATCAATTGCATGTCTCATCGACTTCAAGATTTCTCGAGCTCGTGAACCCTATCATTCCTAATTGCACTCTTGGGCCATATGCAGTGATTTGCTGGCAGACTTCTCGTCATGAATGGCACGCAGCGTTATTGAGAATTGCTCCTCGGCCGTTAGCTCAAGCTGCACGTATCGATTAGATTCCCTTCCTAATTGGCATTAGTGTCAGATGTTCCTGTGATGCTTCAGCGCGGGGTAAAAGCGGACCTTGCCATGGTCCCTGTGACGGGTCGGTCGGTACCTGAACCGGAAGGATATCATCGGCCGATTCAAGGACCAAGAAACTAACTCTGGCGATCTATCATATCAGGCACACATCAGCATCCACCCCATTCTGTATTCTCCTAGCAATCATCGCATATCTCTCTTCTCCCCAGAGTCTCATTTCGCTTCTTTCATACCACCATACATCATCATGGGAAGCTCACATCACCTCCCCTTTAGCCTCACAGACGATTCCCTCTTTCGTCCCAAGTCTCTCATCAATGGAGAATTCGTCTCCTCAAAAGAAGGCAAGACCTTCAACGTCATCGACCCAGGAACCGGCATGACATGGGCATCATGCCCAGACTGCACAGCATCCGACGTCGATGCAGCAGTGAAGTCATCCTATGAGACCTTCAAGAGCTACTCAAAGACAACACCGCGCTTCCGTGCTCAGACCATCATGAAATGGTATAATCTTATGGTTGCCGCCCGAGAGGATCTCGCGCACATTCTTGTTCATGAGACTGGCAAGCCCTTGGAAGAGGCCCGCGGCGAAATCGACTATGCGCTTACATTCGTCTGGTGGTTCTCCGGTGAGGCAGACAGAGCGCATGGGTCGTCTATTACCTGCGCTATTCCTGGTCGACGCGCTATGACGATCAAACAGCCTATCGGCGTTGCAGCTGCTCTTGTTCCATGGAACTTCCCCATCGCTCTAGCATTGCGCAAAGCAGCTGCTGCCCTCGCTGCGGGCTGCACAATGGTTATTAAGCCATCACCCGAGACGCCCCTCACAGCAGTTTCAGTCGCTTATCTAGCGTTAAAAGCAGGCTTTCCGCCCGGTGCCCTCAACGTGGTTACAACATCTCTCGAGAATACACCAGCAGTCGCTGAAGCTCTTTGCCTGAACCCGCTTGTGAAAAAGGTGAGCTTCACCGGTAGTACGAGGGTCGGCAAGATCATCGCCAGTCTATGTGCTCAGAACTTGAAGAAGACAACGTTTGAGCTCGGCGGGAACTGCCCCTTTATCGTGTTTGATGACGCCAATATCGATCAGGCCATGAACCAGCTCATGGCTCTGAAGTGGAGGCACGCGGGTCAGGCCTGCGTCACATCTAACAGAGTGTTTGTTCAAAGTAACATCTATGACTCTTTTGTTGAGAGACTTGTATCTGAAACTCGGAAGCTGAAGCTAGGCCATGGTATGATGGAAGGGTCTACGCTGGGCGCGTTGACGACTACACGGGGTCTCGAGAAGGCGGAGGAGTTGTATGAAGACGCTGTCAGCAAAGGAGCAAAATCTGTCCTTGGAACAGGAAAACGTTACGACGGGGAGGGATATTTCATGGAACCGACTATCTTGACCGAGATGAAGGACGAAATGCTCATGACGCACGAGGAGATTTTTGCTCCCCTCCTTGGCGTCTACCGCTTTGAGTCAGAAGAAGAGGTTGTCCAGAGAGCCAACGACACTCCGTACGGATTAGCAAGCTATGTGTTTACCAAGAACGTGGATAGATTGTGGAGAATGTTTGAGAACCTCGATGCTGGGATGATTGGATTGGTAAGTCGATCTCCTAAAGTTGTTGGTAAAGAGAAGCTAACTTTTGGTGAAGAACGCAGGCAATAGCTCATCGGCTGAAGCGCCGTTTGGAGGTATCAAGGATAGTGGGCATGGAAAAGAGAGCGGTAAGGATGTTGCGATTGATGAGTTCTTGATCACCAAGACAGGCACCATGACTGTTGAGGGGCAATATTAATCTATGTGATTGAATCTGGAGGTCATCAATATCGACTAAAAGTTCTCACATTTTTTCGTGGATTTCTATCAAGACTCTGCTTATTTACTTGTTGTATGCTCATGTATCTAAGCCAGAAGGCCCAGATCCGTGGGGGCTCCAGCGAACATCTCCGCTGTCGCGTTAGCCACTAATCTTTGCGATATGTCGGAAAATACTTTTGCCGATCGAGCTTGGAATTTTCTACTTTTTCGTAAATGTTCGCTTAGCAACAACCCTGTGCCATTCACCCAAGCTCGTGCCGGATTACTTTAAAAATCGTCAAAATATCCATACATTAGTGATTTACCATGAAGAAATTCAAGCGCAGTGCACAGTCTCAACCAAAGCATGGCAAACCGCCGTCCAGCGGCGCATCCAAGGCACCAGTTGCACCACCAGTCCGCCGTCCAGGATGGACTGGACCAAGCTATTTACACAAACCCGCCAAAAAGACACCTACAGCAGTGAAGGATTCTGCTAGCTCGATTGAACAGATCCAGAGTCTGTCTATTAAGCATCAACAACTCATTCTCGACACAATCAGAACGACATTTTCTGCCGTCGATGAGTTCAGTGCATTAAAACCAGTGTTGCGCGAGATCAGGGAAGCTCTTGAGCAAAAGGACTACAGCAAAGCTTTCGGGACAGAAGAGTTCTTGGAGGCTTATACGATCCGTTGGAGCCCGAGTAGAGCCCTGACGATGGGAAATGTGTTGGCGTGGATTTGCAGTGAGATGGGCGATGCTGCATGGATCCAACAATTTCTCCACAATGAGCAAAAGCCATCCAAGATCGTGTGCTTTGGACGAGGAGGATCTGACTTGTTAGCGTGCGTGGCATTGCTTAAGCATTCTCATGAAAACAAGCTCGACGAAATTCCCCGGATAGAGTCATCTTCTCCTCATCACGACGACAGTGCGATGGTTGATCTCAACCTCATCGATAGGCACGATTGGTCAGGCATTGCCACAAAACTACAACATACTCTCACACATCCTCCGCCTCTTTCCAAATATGCGACAGCCAAGGCGCGCGCTTCAAATGTTTCTGCCATCCCATCTCACATCTTGGATTTATCAGTCAACTGCCTCGATATCCTCGAAAGCGACAGCACAACTCTACGCACGACGATTGGGCCCAACCCGGCACTAATCACTCTCTTCTTCACACTCCACGAATTTTACTCAATTTCGATATCCAAAACCACAGCTTTCTTGATGAGACTGACCGAGGCAGCGCCTAAAGGAAGTCTCTTACTTGTTGTAGATAGTCCCGGGGCTGATGTAGTGCTGCCTGGTAGCAGTGAAAAAGGGGAGGAAAAGAAATACCCACTTGAGTGGCTTCTTTACCAAGCTCTCCTACCGCCCAAAATCATAAGCTCAGAGGAGGAGGAACAACCAGCTTGGGCGAAACTTATTGAAAGTGGTCATGAGAAGGAGTATAAGTTGCCGGCAGGTCTGAGATTTCCAGGGAGTCTAGAGAATACCAGGTTCCAGGCACATCTACTAGAGCGTTTATAGCGGAGTATTCACAATACCAGGTTTAACTCACACTGGTTAGTATGAAATCAATATGCCAACTATGTTGCGGCTTTCATTTGTCTAGTTGTTTTGTCTGTGATGATAAGTTGCAAATCCAGACCACAAGATTGTAAGAGGTTGTCTTCAAAGTACTAAGATGCAAAACAAGTGGATAAGAGTAATGTTAGTTCACGTAAAGCAGAATGAATATTCCAAACATGTTCCAAAATGGCGATACAGTGTTAGAGCTGACTATTTAATGAAACCTTTCCTCGCACGTGCTTATTGCTGAGACCTGGAATTTGAATTGGTTGTTTATACAGGGTAGGCTGGAGCATGGATGCCATCGGACCCGGAGCTGTCATAAGCGGATTAGCGTGAGAGTATGTAGAAGAGACTATTCCCGTCGCTATATCCGAACCCTGCGATAACGCTTTGGTTCCTGTGATGCTGATAAGACGAGTCGTTTGGCGGAGCGTGCCACCCCCGCAAGCGCCTCCGGTCCAGCACCAGACCAAACAAGGAAAGCAACCAAATCTTTAGTCCAGTCCGCGCTATCTACACGAGTCAACAGCCGAAAATGGATGATTTGCAGATCCAACTTTAATCCTGCATCATTGCATTGCGTTATATCCTTGATCCCCATTTCTGCCCCATACTCCACCTCATTCGGAAAGTAATCTATCGCCCTCATCGTCAACCCTCACGTAATGCCTCGGTCAAAGACCAACAATTTCCCCAGGGGCAAGCCACGTGGTATACGCCGAGATCGGGACTGCCAGACCTGCAAAGCCCGGGGCGTCAAATGCGATCTCAACAGACCGCGCTGTCAGCCCTGCGTCGAATCAGGATACCCATGCGGAGATTATCCACAGAGAGTTGTATGGGCAGCGAATCCGACGCCGAAGCCGAGCAGGGCTGAGAATAGAAGTGCTGTGATTGAAAAGTCCCTTGCGACGGACCAATATGAGGTTGTGGAGCATTTGCTGGCGTTTGGGAGTAGTTTGAAGACTGCGAGGTTGGCAACGAATGATGATGTTTGTGTGGATCAGGGTCTGGGGCTGATTGATCAGGTTGATTACTTTCTCAGGGCGAGGATTAGTAAGAGGAGGGGATCAACGACCGATACTGCTTTGCCAACTTCACCGTCATCATTATCATCCGGGGAAGGGACGCAAGATGAGGACACGCTCATGTGGCATCGACTTGCAGCTCTAAAGAGTCTAAGTGAAGCTCTGAACACTGCTGATCCAGCTGCCTTTCTGGGTATAGCCGTCTTTGCTTTCTTCGAGGTCGTGTCAGACGGTGTCTTCGGCGAATGGGACTGTCATCTACGTGGAGCCCGCTCGTTACTAGATTGCCATTGCAGCAAGAGTGAAGAGTTCCAGCAATTATCAAGGCGCTTTACAGGTCTAGAGGAGATTGTCGCCTACTTCGCGTGGTGGGATACCATTGGAGCTCTGGTCAGACAGTCCACCAGCAACACCAAGAGCGGCCTTATCTTTGACGACTGGCATCGAAGTTCGCTGGGCCAAGACTTCTTCGATAGGGTTGGATGTCCAGCAGAGACATTCTGGCTATTCGTTTCTCTGGTCCAAAGCAAAGAGTCCACCAATTCATCAGAGAGCCTCACTCGAGCAATGGGGCAGCTTCTGAAGCTTGGAATGGACAAGACAGAGAAAGGGAAATGCAGTGATATCTACCGCTGCGCCGCTGTGATAGCTGTTCTCACAACTCAAAGCCCCAGTGAAGAGACGTCTTCTGAGATAACGCTGGAGTTTGCTGTGGACAGGATCTGCCATATTATTGAATCAGCTTGCTCAAAATCCCGATACTATCCACATATGGCTACGCCTGCATACCTCGCAGGAATGAGAGCAACTACTTCTGCGCAATGCAAGATTCTGGGAACCTACTGGAGGAATTGTGAGATGGGAGATATTCCACGGTACTCTGGGGCTCACATACAATGTGAAGAGAGATGGAGGGAAAAGGGCCTGATATAATGGAATCAATAAGGAAACAGATCTTAATGAAAGCGATGGTTATTGCAATATTGTAGTAGGCGAAATGACTAAACACCAGTTAACTCTCTCTAAAACGATAAAGTCACTTTATAGCAGAGACGCCTATATTGATCTGTATTTCCTTACACCAACCTAACTTCCGACTCTGCTACACTCTCAAACCAGTCCAGTTTACATACCTGAAAGACTCCTATACGCTGAAACGCCCCATCATCTTTCCTGCAGAGCATGAGCCCTTCCTCGAGTGTAAGTTGCAAACACCAGACTTCTTCAGCACTCTCTTCGTCAAAGTCAAAGATTCCTAGCGCCACAAAAACCGACATATCTTTATTCAAGCTCCCCTCTTTCAGCTCCTTGCGCCCTAGCACAACTGGTCGACGCATAGTACCTGCCGGCCTCTTTTGCTTTCGAAGCGAGGCGATGAACTCACTTGACGGTGTTCTCGTGAGAACGATTGCTTGTTGAACCCGCCCCAGAAGCTGCAGCTCGCAAGACGGCATGTGCAGTGCGTCAGCTCCACAGTGGGAATCTACCGTCCATCGGTCTTTTTTCGGCCTTATTAATGGTGCTCCGCTTTGGCTCTCTGTCTTCATCCGCCGAAACTGTTGGAGTGCGAGGGGCTTGACGCCACCTTGAATGGAAGCCCATGACCAAGAAGGCGCTCTGATCACCGGGGCAGGTGCAAAGATTGTTGGTAAAGGCCTTGTCGCTGGTCCAAAGAAACTGCTCACTCTATAACCAGGTCTCCAAAGCAAACAACGAACAAGATCATCCTCCCAGAGACCGGCTAGGTAGCGTGACTGAAGAGCCTTGGAGATAGGTTCGGCGATGGAAGCAAGGGCAGCGAAGATATCGTGAGGGTTCGATAGTTGGCGTCTAGAGAAATCGACAACAATCTCGTCCCAATACTGCAGGAGCCGATCCCGGGTCGATTGCGGAGTCCCGTTGCCCTTTTTCAGAAAGCTGTGTAGTAGGACAGATTTACCTTCCTGATAGCTGCGGTCTTCCGAGTAACCCGAGCTTCGACAGAAGAACAAGAGCTGTTCCTTGCCAAAGAACACGACCCGACGGCTCAGCCTCTTTTCCTGACAACACCATCCGCGAGTCTCAGTAACACCGTAGTCAGTGGATCTCAATGGGCCAACAAGAACATTTCCACCAAGACCATCTCCAAGAGGAAACTCGCAACAGGGAGCAGATTGTTTGTAAGTGTTGGCGATGAAGGAGTTGCGAGCATCGCCTGATCTCCCTGCCGTGATGGTAAGGGTTGCGTGGCCATATACCTTGGCCATGAGCTTTGATTCGCGTTCCCAGTCATCTTTATCGCCTTGGATTATACATAAAGCATCGATCCAGATGTATCGGATACCCAGCTGGCGCGCTAATGCTAGTGTATCACGATGTGCAGCTACGAGGCGGGACTCGTCGATGCCTTTCAGCATTCCTTCCATAGTCTTGTGATTGAGGGTGAAGGTATCTGTACCGGGTCCCCAGCAATAAGATAAGGCAAGATATTTCTCCTTCATGCTCTGGCCAGTTACGACAAGTCGTGGAAGGTCTCCTTGTTTTGCGTTGCCAACCTCGATGACCCTGGTGGGCATTTCGTACGTCATATCAGCACCACACGCTTGATGAGACTTTGTACATCTTTCGAGGAAACGCTGGATCAAGGTGAGGTAGGAGTTCGGCTCATAATCTGCTGTGCAAATCCGTCCAGGTGTTCTTGAACCTGCCGCAGTTCCTTCTTTCCTATCCAGCGCGTTAGTATTTCTTCTAACACTATGCTCTAGATATAATGAATCTTACCCGTAGACGGCCAGGTTAATGTAGCTAAGTCCATGGCTGCTTTCCTTTACAGAAGTGATAGGATTATATCTCCCGCATGATACGATGATGCGTGGCTGAGTCAGAGTAGGACTGTAGTCTGTGAAGTGGACATAAATCCAGATACTCGGCTCAAACTTGGTAACTTCTTCCGGAGCTTTCCCCTTGAGGACAGCTTCAATCTCAGAACCTGCCCATTCTCGTCGGAAGCCTGTCCAGCAAAGATGACAAAAGTCGCAACCATCTTCAGCGCTTTTCTTCAGCGAGGCGAGGTTCGGATGGAATTCTAGGTAAAAACGATCCTGGTCAATAGTAAAAGTGCGGCAGAATGCGCATCGAGGCATAGTTTCTGGGTCTAGTGGGTGGCGAGGACTATTAAACTCAAGTTACGTGTAAGGCGCGTGATGTAAGTAAGCATCAGCAGATTGTCGGTCAAGATTGTCTAAAAAAGCCATCCTATGACTAAGCCAAGGACCCATCCTAATGTTACGGATTTCATGTATAAGTCTGATATGATGAAAATATCGCAAAGGCAGCCATGCAAGAAGTTTTGTAAGAAGCAATTATTACAACGGGCGGAATGTTGAAATGATATGAATATGGCTGGGCTATTGCTGCTCATGCAGATCCTTGACCCGGCTGCACTGCGGGTGGAGCGACTAACGCGCCGAAATTCTAGCAAAACCGAAGCGCTTAAGGCGAATACACAGCCAGGAACGAGAAGGGGTTATACGAAAAGCACTAAGAGCCACACATCGCGAGAGAGTGGAACAGGCGGCAGAGTCGCGTCGTCGCGTCGTCACTATGGAAGCTCGCAAAATGGCCACGCAACAGGTAGAACACCCCAACCGTCACGCGAAAGAGCCGGGAAAAGGCATACTACACAGCAGCTAAAGCATACAGACCGATAGACCTACCCAGAATCATAGAAAGGATCATAGACGCAGTCGTAGCAAAGAGGCTGAGCTACTTGACGGAGAAGCACTAACTGATACAGCCGACACATGTAGGCTATTGTAAGTTTTAGTACCAGTTGAAATAACATAAAGTCAATATAGGGCACTAACCATATACTTAAAGACGTCTCCTAAATACCTATAGCTTAACATTTACTAAAATGCTGTATAGCCCCCATCTACAGGCAAACCTATACCCGTCACCCAGCTACTATCCTCTGAAACCAAGAACAAGGCCGCTCTTGCAATGTATTCCGGACGTCCGAGCCCCCCGAAAGGGTGGAGTGCTTCCACCTGGGCCCTGCTCTGTCCTTCAAGACTAGCTATAAAGGCTGTGTCCGTGTCTGCGCAAAGTTACTTTCTGGTGGTGACAGGGTTTCGGGCAGCTGGACATCACGGAAAAGTACTTACACCCAGGACACAGAGCATTCACATGGATTCGGTGCGGCGCGCAATCCCATGCCGATACTCTGGTAAGCCCCATTACGGCATGCTTGGATGCAACATAGCCAGCGATACCCGGGCTGCCAACCAGGCCAAAACGCTTGCTGTATTCAAAATCCAGCCTCTGTCGCCACACGGGAGCGGATCTTGTTTAATCATCTGGGCGGAAGCATACTTGCATCCAAGCATGACTCCAACCACGTTGATATTAATGTCCTTCTCAAAGACGGTTTGGTCGAAGCTCCAGATAGGTTGGGGATCCTTGGCTTCCATGGCAACACCGGCGTTATTAACCATTCTTGAAACCAGATCTGTTAGTCAGGCTATCATTGGAAGTGATGCCAGATCCTTGCAGTGTTAGAACAGGGCTGAGGGACATACATATCCAGTCTGCCAAACCTTTCGACAGCATATTTCACTAAAGCCTCTTGTTCTTGGGATTTGGTAACGTCGACCTTGAAGAACTCGGCTACTCCGCCTTCCTTTGTCACCAGATCGTGCGTTGTGATAGCTAGTTCAGAAGCAACATCTGCGCGGGCTATCTCAGTCAGATCTGCGCAGATCACTTTAGCACCATTTCGGGCAAACTCCAGCGAAATTGCTCGGCCTATCCCGCTGGAAGAACCAGTCACGATGGCTATCTTTCCGTCAAGTCGGCCCATAGTGAAGGATATTATAATTCAAGGCGATAATAAGAGTGAAGTTCGATCCTCTTGTAGGTGTATATAGTTAAAATCTATATCAATTGTGAGAATTGATAGTCATGCAAATATGCATAATGCTAAATATGGGGTATACAACCAATTATGCCGAGGACCTCGGGTCTTTAATATTACCGTTTTGGGATTCCCATTTAAAAGACAACAAAGCTCAACTGTAGAGTTTCTTCATGTTGCCAATCACGAAGAAAAATTCTGCTCTAAGTAAATCCTCTTCAATCTTGAAAAAGCTTATTATAGATTCAAGATGGCAGAAGGCGGCTGCTTATGTGGAAATATCCGGTACCGTTACACAGGAGAGCCTGTGGTGCAGGTACGTATCCACTAAATCGTAGTACCTGTTGGCAAGCACTACTTTACAATCATCAGCCCGCTAATTACACAAGAAGGCCCTTTGTCACTGTGGCGATTGTCGAAAAATCAGTGGAAGTGCATTTAGCACTAATATCTTGGTTCCTCAGCAGAATCTCGACCTCATTCAAGGCACACCGAAAGTGTTTGAGAAACTAGCCGATAGCGGAAATGGGATCACCAGCTATTTCTGTGGTGATTGTGGGAGGACTTGTTATCGACAGGGCGAGTCCTTTCCTGGCCTGACTATCATTAAGGTCGGGACGTTAGATGCCTTTGATATGCAACCTGCACTTGAAGCATACTCTGATGCTAGGCCCCATTGGCTAAGCTGCGTGGATGGTACAAAGCAGATGCCGACTCCAAAGTAGCAAGGTCGCTCAGGCTCACAAAATATTCATTATCTCTATTGAATAAGTGGAATATCTATCACACAGACTGTTGATCTAGAAATTTGCTTTCGACTTCCTCCCTTGTCATGAGCCAACGTGAGCCAGAACGAACCGTCGCTGATTTATCCTGAGCTGCTCCTGTGACCCTGTTTACCGGTTGCTTTGCTGTTTGGGGGTGTATAAATGAACTCAATTAGACTTCTGTACGATGGGCAGCTAAGCCGTGCGTCCAGAGGCTTGTGATATCCTGGATAATACGCCAGGGTGAGCAGGCGATCAACCGTGATACTATCGATATGGCTGCCAACAGGGGATACTAGTTTAGAATATCTATCACTTATATTTATATAGCCAGCTACTTTAAAGGCGCTTTGCTCAACTATGATCCCCACGATAACGACTAAGCACTCCAGAGTCCAAGTAAAGAAGAGATATATAGGCGATACTACAGCTCGCTGGGATCTATTCCTGCCCCACCTCGAATCCTGATATAAGGCACATGAGTCTTGGGGAAATATGCTGTCACGGGAGCCACTTTGCACTTGAAATACGTCCTCCACGAAAAGGACTTTTGAAGCCCACTCTTCTTATACACCTTGGTCTCCTTTTTGGAGCATGGCATGTCAATAGAGATTGTCGTCCACCGGTTATACGTCGCCACCTTGGTCTCCATGGCAAAAGACCCATTGACTACCGAGAAGCCCCTAAGCTCGGCGTCCATTATGAACATGCCGTTGCTGTATGAGAGAAGGGGACTTGAAAGATAATTTCGGACTAGTTCGTCGACTGCATCAAGTTCGGCGATCAATGCGGCATCAGCGTCAGGCGAGTCGGATGTTAGTTCCGTATCTGGCCAGATAACGTTGGACCAGCTGAGGGACCATACGTTATCATGGGCTTCTACAGATGACTGCTTGTATTGCTTGACGACGTCTTGGAGTGGTGAAAGGTCCGTCTTGATCTGTTTGGCTAGCGCCGGCACGCGCTGCACGATGGGCATGAATAAGAAGATGTCGCTGATCTTTTTGAACTTGCCCTGCTTGATTATTGAGACTAGACTTGCCGCCTCCGGATACTTTTTGATGTCTTTTCTGAGTTGAATCGTATCAGCCAGCCTATCGCCGAGCCGGTTAGATGGAACGTCGAGGGGACCTCGGACTGGCCAGAGTGTGTTGGCAACTTCAATAACCTCATCGACTGCAAGCGGTTAGTCAGTCCTTGTGCAATCATCGTGAAGGTACTGTTGACTCACCCCGGTTGAGGAATTTTGGGACTCCCTCTCCATCACATCGATCTAGCTCCTCACAAATCTTTTGCTTGCTCGAATCGAACTCAGCTCGCATGATATCGTAGTTGGATGCCAAAGAGTCAGCCGCTTCGTTAATATCTTTGACTTGGTCTTGAATACGAGTCAGGGCGCCATCCCACTGAACAAGCACCGACTTGATTGGCGGCTCCATCAGTTGGAATGAGGGAGTAAGGTAAGCATTGACTGCAGCGCTGATGGAGTTTGCGTTGCAGTTACCGGCTTGGCACGCAGCAACTACGCGGGCTAGAGATTGAAAGACTGAAAGGTCAATCTACGAAGGATCAGTTCCGTCATGCGTAATCGGGGGTGGGGATGAGGGACTTACATCCTTGGCTTGGGCGATGACCCAGGGAGCGATCGCCTTGATAGCATTTGCAATATCGACTTTGTTGCTGAGAATCGGTAGACTAACTTTTCCAAAACACTTGGACGTGTTAGACGAGAAATCGAGAGTGAAATAGGAATATCATACCTTTTCAATGCTAAGGGTGTCGTCTGCGACCTTTGTGGTAGCTGTATTTATTTCACCACGAATTGACATCGCCGTGAAGGTACCAGTAGTTGCAAAGTTTTGCAAGCGAGTGAAGCAGCCGCAGATGGCCTCTGATGATTTGATGAACTTGTCTCCAAGAATCCTGCCGAGAGTCCTACGAATCTCATCGCAGAGATCGACCTCCTTGGTGAGAATGGTTAGACTTGAAGGGATTTGTTTCGATTTCTTCTCCCAGCCTGAGCCAGTGTCAGTTAAGCCTTTTCATCTGTTGAGGATAAGTCTTACCGGGGATGCAAGTCCATACTTTACAACGCCTGAGGGGCTTTTTTACGGTTGGGCAGCTCCGTGTCGCCGATACGCGGCTTTTGCATTTGTTCCACTACCTGGTATTAGTATACTGGGTGTCCACATGTGCTCATTGAATCTGACATACCGTGGGGACCTTGATCGTCCTCATATTGACCTTGATACCATTCGGCACGATGACTTTAATCTTGCATGTTGACACTTCTTTGACACCGGCACAGACGACGGGTAGAGTGTTGAGCCCAGAATTCTGGGCAGTTATCACTTGTGCCAGCAACACAATGGGTAACAGAAATGGTAGTGAGAATTGCATCTTGATCGATGAGTTGAAGAGGTTTGACCATTTGGTAACACAAAGGCTGGTAATTACTTTAAATATTCCATCAGACTCGACGGAAACTCGGGTTTGCTGACCAGCCAGTTCAGCTGAAAACCTGTGGCTGAGATGGCGCTTTTAGAGCGGGACCTCGCTATGTAAAGGGCTGATAGCAAGTTTCAGCCCTACGAGAGACGACAGCCCGCAAAGAGACAATTTTAGCGAGTGGCTAGAAGCTAGAGTCGATATCGCAGCGCCAAGGAATCTGGACCCAGCCCAGGTATGGGCTGTTCGAGGGGGTCATCAGCCACAGCTCTCCATAGCCCCAAGACAAAACGCCATAATAGCCGGAAATGGCTCTGGTCTAGGTTTAATAGTTGCAATCGAATGTAAGGGGCGTCCGGGATTTATTGTTTGACTGAAACCGTCCACCGGCATGATATTAGGCTGTATCCATGGCATCGTGCCTTGCAGGAGGCTAAGTGTGTTGGTATGGGGCTGTAATAAGCTTAAGAGTTTAACAGAAGCTTTATGCTTAGTATTAGCTTTAGCGTATACAGGTAAAAAAACCTAATAGATCTATATATTGGAAATATATTTATGACATTTATTAGAGCTGTTTCCAGCGCTATCGTCCTTGTCTGCCACGCTCTTACTATACACTCAGTGACCGAAAGTGAATACTGGGCGAAATTACTGCTTGACCAACATCAGTCTGCAAGCAACGCTTAATGGAAATTGCCGCATCTCGGCCTTTTATGGCCTCAATATGCATGATACAGGCCCTTGATGGCCCAGCTAATATGTTTTAAGCAAGTGGCTGAACAAATCATGGCTTTAAGCAAAGAGCTCTCACTGTAGCCGGGCGCAGCCTGATTAAACGTATGATATTACACAGGCTGTGGCGCTCCAGACAGCAGCTGACCTGCATTTTGGTAGTAGAGTGTTGTTTGCTCATTGGTAGTTGGGACGGAATGTGGGGTTCCTTATACACGTGTCTGTCAGCCAGAGGGCAGAAGGATATCTGCCTATAAGGCGCAGTGCATATCTTGCAGATTGCCTACCTAGGCATTTTTGCTCGTCATTCTGGTTTGCATAACCTGAGTACTTGACGCGAATTTCTTTGGTGTAATCTTATTTCTTATATTAAGGTGCCTTGCTGCGTATCGTTATAGATGCAGATCTCGACTTTCTGTATATCATTCACGGGACGGTCAAGCTCGACTATCATAATACCACCTAGAAGCATTTATCTTGTATCTATTTCCTCTCCATCATGGATGTCGCTGGTCTCGCAATCGGTATCGTGAGTCTCTACACAGCATGTCGGGAGTGCTATCATTTCTTCACCGCCGTCAATGCAGCACAGACAGAATCTTCAGCTCACCTACGAGAACTGGAAATTCAGCAATCAATTCTCAAAGCCTGGGGATTCCATTGGCAGATTCAGAATGAAGAGGACAGCAACCAGGGACACTCTGACCATACTAGACGAAAGCGGTCCAAGCTTCATGCGTATCTTTTGAGCAACCGATTCAAGGCTGAAGGCGTCTTCAAAACTCTTTCTGCTCTTGCAGATACGCTGTCCGACCAGAAGAAATTGACCAAGCGCTATGGTATCCAGCTTCAACCAACCAAGGCCATCCAAGACGGATCACAACCGACGCATGATGTCGAATTGATCATCTTGGATGCCAAAATTGAAGATGTCGAGCCAGTCCTCCGTGAAGTCAGAAACCGCCTTACGGTGCTTAATAAGCTTAAATGGGCTTTGAAAGACAAAGACAACTTCAAAAAGCTTATCGCCGACTTGAGATCTCATAGCGAATCTCTCTATCGCCTTTGCCCTGAGAATGCATTCGAGTCCATGAACATATATCTCACTATGGAATGCTTGGCTAGGCAGGAGTCGCCAGACGGTCTGAAGTGGACCTCGAAACTCGCAACCGAACAGGCAAAAATCGATAAAGAGTCTTTAGTTCGGCAGGGCTACGAATTGCTGGCTTCAACGGCTACATTGAAAGCGTCGGTCAATAAGAATAGAGAAACGAAGGAAGTCAATGAAAGGAGTCTCACGAGCATTGAAGAGATAAAGCCTGAGATGAGATATTTAGGAAAGGGCCTTGCACTGTTCGAAGAGCAAGTTGTTTACGTGGAAATGCGAGACTACCGTGGACCGCCGCTAGACTTCACTCAAGAGCAAAAACAACGACTGAAGCATCGTCGAAAGCGGGAGCGCTTCTTATCATCATTTGCATCTCATAGAAAGCTTGAGTTGAGTCAGATGGGTGAATATAGCAGTAGCGACGACGAGGAACCGATCGAGAAAGTCAGACCAGCAGATCCTAAGCTTCGTGGTCTCATTAGAAATTTCTTCGACACCTTTCATGGCGCGAATATGATGAAGAACGTATATGGCTTGGACATTGTCGGTATGATCGACCACACCGAAGGCGACGACAAAGGTCACTGCAGCATTCTCTATAGGCTCCCGGGTACGATTGGCTTGCAGAACCGTGAACGGCCTGCCGAAAATCTCAAACTTCGCGCACCCGTGACGCTGCAGTCACTCCTTGGAAACAAGCGGAAAAAAGGCATCCGATCCATGCTCGGTGCACGCTTCGAGCTAGCTAGGAAGCTTGTGCGTGCTGTTTGCCTTCTTCACTCCAGTGGCTGGCTGCACAAGAACATACGTGCAGAGTCAGTCATGTTCTTTCCCGAGCATGTAACCACACTCCAGGAGGATCAATACGAGGTGAAAATTGAAATTGATGTCTCAAAGCCCAGCCTGATGGGCTACGTCTTCTCGCGGCCGGACGATATCGTCATCCAAACGAATCCGCCATCTGCGACCGAAAAGAAAACGGAACTAGGAAGCCGTCGAATGCAATCATACAGTACCGATACTTGGGATGGATCTGAAGAATTTGAGTGGAAACGCCGAAGGCAAACTCGAAGTGCCAGCATATACGGTCGAAATATTTCAGGCAAGATAGACTCAACGCATGACACAAAAGAGACAAACATCAGTGGCTTCACGCTTGACTATTATCAGCACCCTGCGAAGCACGCAGATCCAAAGCGTCTGTATCGTCACGCATATGATGTGTACTCTCTCGGAATTCTTCTGATTGAAGTTGGCCTCTGGAAGAATTTGAAGGACGACGGTGACTCGGACTCGGACTCGGATGATAATAGAAATTCCTACAATGATGAAGAGGATCATTAT
The DNA here is from genome assembly GCA_022627125.1 of Fusarium chuoi. Lineage (NCBI taxonomy): Eukaryota > Fungi > Ascomycota > Sordariomycetes > Hypocreales > Nectriaceae > Fusarium > Fusarium chuoi. The sequence goes on along the minus strand of JAJALE010000835.1, from coordinate 186,915 downwards.
GAGCGAAGACGAAGGATATGTCGGAAATATCTGGACCGCTTAAGATGGGAATGCGGAGATACGTATGCAGACGTTGTTCTTAGTTGTCTTATGATTGATAGCAGCGACGACGAAGTGGCCAAGGCAAGCGAACGGGAGCTGTGTGGAAGAATTGTGGCTGACTTGGAGAATTGCCAAGCTTAGTTTTCGTTTGGTAAGTGGATGTTAGAGAAGCGGCAAGAAATCTTAGCAACTTTCGTAGAGAAGATTGCGGTGCCTGTGGAAGCTATGCAGCCCGGGGTTGTTCGGATTCGTGCAAGGCGAGAATAGCCTCAAGTGGGCATTTAGATAACATTACATACAACAGCACCGTTACAGAGGCAAATAGCCATGATAACACCCACTTCTTCTAGTATTCGCGTCTATGAAAAGATTCAATCGACTCATTATGACTATTTTACCCGGCAATACTATCTATAGGTATAGGCTGATTGGCGGCAACCATTGGCTTAGGCGGCCATTCACCAGCGTCAAACTCGCATTCCAACGAGTGATGACCAGAGTAAAGAACTCTTGTTGGCTCCACGTCACAGCTAAATTCCCTTTGCACTTCTGAAGGCAGAGTGACTAGAGCCGAGGAGTTTGGAGGAATGGTCAGCAACATACTGAACCTTTGACCCTCAAGCTTCCATTCACATGCAACAAGTCCATAAGGTCCATCAAACGATGCCCTAGCACTGGTGATGTTGCCTCCAGGAATCGGGCGGACACGAATCACACGCCATCCTGGTTCGTGGGGGGAAATTCCGCCGACTGTCCCATGAAGCCAATCGCCCACTGCCCCAAGTGCATAGTGGTTGAAACTCGTCATCTGACCGGGATTGATGCGTCCATCAGGTAGCATACTATCCCAACGTTCCCACACGGTCGTTGCATCATGCGATACCACGGCGTATAACCAACTGGGGCATGTCGTCTCCAGCAACATACGATATGCTAATTGTGAGCGGCCAATCTCAGATAGTGCATGGGAAATAACTGGTGTTCCTGCGAAACCTGTGCTGATGTGGAAGCGAGCCGTGCGGACGAGACGATCAAGCGCTTTGCCAGCAGTTTTGCGCTGTTGATCGTTGTCAGGATAAAGACCGAATCTTATGGCGAGACCAAGGCCTGTTTGAGATGTTGACATGAGGTTGCCTTCTGCTGTGATGTACCTCCGCTGGAATAGGGCCTTTAGTCGCTGCCCATCTTGGGCAAACTTGGTAGCTATCTCTGGCTTTCCAAGAACAGAGCATAGCTTGGAAAATACCACTGTAGTATGAACAAGGTACGCATTCGCGACCAGAATGTTGTCAGTTCGTCCGTTTCCAGGATCCTCAGGTGGCGCGCTGGGATCCAACCAATCTGCTAGCTGCCACTTATCTGGGTTCCAAAGTCCATCTGGAGCTCTATCAACACCTTGCTCAAGCCACGCATACATACTCTCAAACTGTCTCTCTAGCAGTCCCTTATCAGAACTGTACTGATATAAAGCATCGGGAGCCAAGACCGTGACATCATCCCAGATTGCCTGAGCCATATGAGGCCAATTGGAACTTATGGCGTTGGGGCACACAAGCGGAGGGATGCCGCCCTTGCCTTCTTCCAGCTGCTCTGCTGACACATCTTGTAACCAGTTACTGAGGATACCTAGAGTGTCGTAGAGGTATGTCGCTGATGGGCAGAATACTTGCAGATCGCCGGTCCATCCAAGACGTTCATCTCGCTGCGGGCAATCTGTTGGCAGAGAAAGAAAGTTGCCGCGCATTGACCAGACGATATTCTTGTGGAGTTGGTTCACATAAGGGTTGGAGCACTCGAAGTATCCCCGTCGCTCCATATCAGTGTGAAGTACAACAGCTTGGACGTTATCAGGTGACGGACCATCACCAGGCCATCCTTCAACCTCGACATACCGGAAGCCGTGGAAGGTGAACTTGGGCGACCAATTCGATAAAGTCTCACCCGAGCCAATGATAGTATCTTGGCATTTTGCATCACGAAGTGGTCGTGTTCCCAACTCTCCGTTTTCCATAACCTCAGCGTGACGAAAGGTGATGCATTTGTCCTTTTCGGTAGGGAGACATGGTACAAAGAGCTTGCTGACGAGGTTCTGACCAAAGTCTAGGATTGTCTTGCCGCTCTGACTGGTAAAGACACGCTTGCAGGATATAGTCTCGGTAACACGGACAGGAGGTATATCGGGTGCTAAAAGTCGAGCCGATGGCCTCGGAAGAACCCTTGTATTCAAAGGTTCTGGGGGTATATGATTCATATCATAAACCTCGCCATCGTAGAGCTCACTCGTAACGATTGGACTCGTGGTGCATGACCAAGTATCGTCTGAGATAAGATCCCACGACACTTTACCAGCTGCATCTTGGACCTCAATCTGAGCAAATAACCCCAGCTCATCGCCATATCGGAACCTTTTACCACCTTTGAAGCCGAGTCTTCGAGCGTACCAGCCCTCAGCAACTTCGACACTGATGACGTTCTTCTCGCCAGGGAGTAGTAACGAGGTAATATCATGGATACGGTAAATGAGGCGATGGTTGTAGCTCGTCCAACCTGGGGCAAGGACCTCATCACCGACACGTTGTCCGTTGATGGTTGCCTCAAATACACCAAGGGCTGTTATATATAATCGTGCACGAGGAATAATCGTTATGTCGGGCGGTAAAGTGAACTCTTTGAAGAACCGAATCGGTCGCAGTGGCCCGTAGGGTCCAATTCGATCGGCTGAGGCAATGGAATTCGCCTTAAAGTCGCCGACCTCGAGAAGAGCAGTTTCAACAGTCGCAGCTATCGACCAAGGGCTTGGCTCAAGAATTGGAGAGTCTTCCTCAAGGCTTTTACCGTACACTCTGACTCAAACTGATGCAGATTCGCGGGATGAAAGTTGCCTCGATGGCCATGGTACCAAAATTGATTCTTCACCTTCAAAAGTAAATACCTCAGTATAACCTGTGCTCAAGGTGACCTCAACTTCATAACCAGTTTGTACCCATGATGAAGCTGTCGAGGGCGACGTTTCAAAAGACCACGAGAGTCGAGGTCTAGACGTGTCTACACCAAGGCCATTGTGGTGATGCTCGAACTTGAGCCTGGCAACTTGAGGACTGGACATGGTGCGTTTCCAGAGTTGGTTAGGGGATCTTGAGCTAGATTACCGCAATATGTCGCCTGTTAAATATGACTTACTCAGGTTGCATGACAGCTTCGGCAGTCGGGTCAGCTTGAAGCGAATTGTAGTCGCCCGCAAATCATTATAGACCAAGTTGACAGAAAAGACTTCTCAATCTGGTATTTCGTGAGATGAGATCGAAGTCAGGCGGGTGAAGTTTACCGGAGCAGGTTGACTGTGACCCTGGATGCCTCTGACGATCATGCGGCTTTGAAAGCATCTGATTGGTCAGCTAGAAAACACAGCCAATCAGGTCTCCGCAAAGCCGGTATTCACCGTCTTTGGCCTCGGAACATCCTTAGAAAAGAGCCTCGTTTCTTGGCATATTAGATGGACGGCTTCATTCCGCAGCAGCAACGCATTGAGTCCTTGGCTCCATTAAAGGCCTCCAAAAACGAATTGTCATCTGAGCTATCCATGAATTACAACTAGTTCTCACTGATGGTAAAGGCCTATCGAACCGACCGGTCTACAAGTCCTTCGGTCTAAGGCTGGCCGAGAATTCGGTGTCTCGGGCTGTTCTTGCTACAGACCAATACCACCTATGGTCCCAAGGGAGTGGGATACCTCGGGGTAGTAGGGTTGTAGAATCTGGGGTCCCAGATGCGGAGAAGGTGGAGAGACGTCCTAACCACTACAAATACGCAACCAATGCTCTCCTGGTATCCCAAATCCTTATCCAATATCACAAAGACTTCAAGCAATATGGGATTTCTTGCGACGGCTGTGGCTCTTGTAGCAGCCCAGGGCGGCTTTATCTATGGCCTAGACTCCGGTATGATCTGAGCACCAGTCCTATCCACTCGTGGTCTAACAAGTGTTCATGATAGGCATCATTGCGACAACTTTCGGCCATGACAGCTTCAAACTCGCCATGTACGGACCATCGATGGTCAATACCACTTATCAAGGAGCTATTGTTTCCGTGTACAACGCTGGACAAGCCATTGGCGGCTTGACCACTGGTTATGTTGCCGATAAGCTCAGCCGAAAATATACCATCATGATCGCCTCCATCCTGAGTAAGCGGCAAGAATCTGCAGGTAATGGCACCAGTCGCTAACGTAGCATACAGCTATTATTGGTGCCGTACTTCAATGTGCCGCCGTCAACATCGGCATGATGATCGCGGGTCGTCTTGTAGCAGACATCGGCTGCGGCCAGATTCTTTCAGTCGTCCCCATTTATCTCGCCGAAGTATCAAAGCCTAACCAGCGCGGCTTTCTAGTCGGTCTTCGAGGAATGATGATTGCCATTGGCTTTGGTGTTGCTAATTGGATCGGATACGCTGGCGCCTTTGCCAATGGAGACGGACAGTGGAGGATTCCTCTTGCTATGCAGCTCCCTATTCCAGTTCTGCTTGTCGTCATGATCTTCTTCGTCCCCTTCTCCCCGCGTTGGTTGGTACTGAAGGATCGGTATGATGAGGCCGGGCAGGTACTTACTCGCCTACATGACAATGGTCATGACGAGACATTCGTTGAGCAGGAGCTTTTGCAGATAAGAACCCAAATTCAGCTCGAGAGGGAACAAGGTAATCTGGACTGGCTCACAGCGCTTGGACTCATGTTCTCCCGCAACTATATCCGTCGGACTTTGACGGCTTCATTTATCGTTACTATGAGTCAACTCTCTGGGTCATCCGTCATCCAGGTATACCCTCCAACTGTGTCAAAGCTGTTAATCGAGCTAACCTATTATTTCAGAATTTCCAAGGCGTTTTCTACCAAACAGTAGGCTTTACAGGCCGTACTGCACTGCTGATCAGTGGTATCTATGGCATGATGGGCATCATCGGTCAGATCATCTACCTCTTCCTTGTTGCGGATAAAATGCCTCGTACTCGAACACTGTGGTGTGGATCTATTGTACTCTGCGTCATGATTGCTATTTGCATGGCTCTCAGCGCCGAGTTTGGGTCATCACATAACGACAACCAGGCCGGTGCAAGGGGCGCCATTGCGTCTATCTTCCTCTATTCCATGAGCTATGCTATCTTATTCAACGCCATGATTTGGGTGGTACCTTCAGAGCTCTTCCCTTTCTTCTTGAGGACTAAGGGTATGGCTCTAGCTGTCGCGACCAAGGCGATAGTGGCTATTGTTTTGTCTCAGATAACGCCATTGGCTATTGCTAACGTGAGCTGGCGGTATGTACATCACATATGCATACATTACTCAATCGAGTACCTAACCGTTTACAGATACTATTCACTTTTCATTGCATCCAATGCCGCTGCCGCCGTGTTCTACTTCTTCTTCCTACCCGAGACTGTGAGTGGTGTCGATTAGCCTTTATACAACATATACTGACCTAAAATAGTCCGGTAAAAGCCTTGAGGAGATCGCTGCTTTGTTTGGAGATGGTGTTGTTATTTCATCTTCCCAAGCCGAAGCGAAGGTTAGTCATACTGTCAAGACCTATCAGTTGGAACATAGAGTCTCCGACAGACAGGATTAGTAAGGCCGTTATCGAACAAGATGGACATACATGCAAAACAAATAGCTAAAAGATAGAGTCTCTTGTCAGAAATAAAAAGAGGGCAAAGGATATGATTTAGTAGCTCTGGAATATTATGTGAAAAACTGTATACCAGCCAAGAGCGAGGCTAATATAAATTGGCCTCAACCGAACCAATTCAACTAGACCTGAATAAGGTCTCTTAAACCGCATTTATTTGCTCACTTTGGTGCGAATTAGCTGGTCGTCACAGATACTTCTTGGCCTTGACATCAGAAATAAGGAGGGGCACATTTTCGACGCATTGGACCCTTTCGAACTCCTTGTGGGCCATCTCAACAGCACCTCCGTGAAGAGGCCCAGATGCCGAGGCCACGGCGGCAACGGTACACGATAGAGGATCCTGCAACGTGGAAGCTGTGGCGAGGAAAACGGCAGTTGAGTTGGTCATTCCGTGATCGGCATTGAGAACCGAGAGTCGCTCCAGACAATGTTCTATCTTACGGTTTGGAGTGGTACTACTGTATTCTTCCGTAAGACCCATCATTAGCAGGATGTTACCTATATATAACTCATCGGGGCTCGCTTGGGTGAAAGGAAGGCCTCTGCGATAGCAGTATACCATGGCGACAGTGGTGGCCAGTGCAGCCAATGTCCCCATAATGGCGTCGTCAACGTCTTCCATGTTTCCCAGGTATGCGGGCTTGCCCGATCTATGCACCGCTTGAGATCCCTTGTCATGAGCTGCAAACGCGGCAATGCCAGCCAAGAGCATGGGATGGGTCAGTCCATCTGGACTACATGTTGTTCCATGTTAGCTCAAGGATTGTTTATGGTTGTTGGGTTTGATAACAGGCTCAATCGTTTTGTTTTACAATACAAGTATTAGACCAGTTACAACAGAATAGAATAACTGCTCAGTAGATAGATCCGCAATTCTGTAAAACGAAAATTTAAGAGAGTATAATGAAAGAGCCTCAGGTCAAAGCGACTCAAGATCTCTGCGTTAATTGTGGTAATTGTAAGGCATCAAGGTTTTGCATTTCTTAGCCTATATAAATATTAGACGATATTCTTATAACAAATCATTTCCGAAAACAGGCATTCCCCGCAATCTACGCAAGAACGTGCCACCAGTAAAAAGCTTTTTGTCGAGTTGGTTGCAAGTACTAGCCGCAATGGGAAGCTTTAGTAAGTAGTTCCCGATCAGGTCAACTTTAGTCAGATTTAAACAAGGATATCAAACGTTATGCATGTTGATACACGGCAGGTTAAATCAAGTATGCAGTCAGATCTGAGATAATGTCAGCTTTCGGCTCGTGTAATGCAAAGTACCAAGTGAGCTTACTCAGGGTGTAGTCAGGCTCAGCCCGTCTCACTCTCTAAGCACAGGAGTCGGGACATGTTGGCTCCACCCCAGTCCAATAGTACGGCAAGATCCGTCAATACGTACTACCCAGTGAGCGCATCATGCCTGAGTCGATCATGTCAGACTCAGCAGCAGAAGACGTTTAGTAGAGTCATGGCAAAGAGTGCATATTGTTTCTTATGTCTGCTGTCCAGAAGCAATCTCGCACAGAAATACAGACGTCCTCTCAATGCGAACAACTATTTTCCTACAATGCAGTTACCATGGCCAATCATACCTATATTGGCCGGAGTCTTGGTCGTGCTATTCGCGCCCCGCTATTCAATCATGAAATCGTATTTGTGGACGATTGTTGCATCTTTCACGCTATTTATCATATTGAGAGTTCTATACCTATGTACTCTATATCCTGTTTACTTTTCCCCAGTCAGGCACATCTCAACACCACAGGTAAGCCCATCCCCAAAGTTCTGGTTAGATGGAATTACCTAATTGCAGCGGTATCAACAGGGGAGATCGTGGCTCAATGGCAATTCAAGGTCGATGGGCCTAGACTATGACCAGGCCCGCAGATGGGCGAGAGAATCCCCAAGCAATGGGCTCATTAGATACTTTATGGCTGGGAATATTGAAAGAATTATAGTTGGAGGCTCACAAGCACTTAGCGAGATGATGGGTCCCAAAGTCTACAACTTTCCCAAGTCAGAGTCGCTGAGAATCAAACTTGAACGATTTACCGGGAATGGGGTGCTTCTAGCAGAAGGTGAAGAACACAAGGTGAGTCAAAGAATAAGAAAGATCGGACCCAAAATAGGATTAACCATGTAATGACCAGATGCAACGTCGAGGTCTGTTACCTGCCTTGGCATACCGACATATCAAGGATCTCTACCCTATCTTTTGGTCCAAATCTGTTGAGATGGCGAATTTGATCGAGGATCAAAAACAACATGGCTCAAAGCAGGTCACTATCAAAGTTAGTGACTGGGCGGGGCGAGCAACGTTGGATATCGTTGGCCTCGCCGTCATGGGGCGTGACTTCAACTCGGTCCAGGACCCCAACACAGAATTTTATCTGGTGTATCAAAAGCTGAACATGAAGCCAAACGCGTGGACCAGACTACTCATCCTAGTGAGCTTGCTTACCTTTAGCTTTAAAATGTTTTTTTAACTGCCTATAAAATAGAATTATAAATCCTCTTTAGGGGATATAACATAATTTTTATTATTTTTTTATACTTTTATTTATATTTTAATTACTTTATATAATTAATATAAAGTTATTAAAACTTTTTTTTTAAATTATATTATTATACTTTTCTTTATTTTATAGTATTATATTTATTTAAATAGTTTTAAAGTTATTAAAAATATTAAATATTTAACTTTTATTATTATTAAATAGCTTTTTTAAAAAGTTAAGCTTTTAATAAAAAAGTTTTTAATTATTTTATAAATAATAGATTAAAATATTTAATGAATTTATTTAATTTTTAAAAAAGGTAATTTTATTTTAATTAAATTATATTTTTAAAAGTAATTTATAATTAAAGGCTATTAATTTAATTTATATAAAATTAATAAAATATTTAAGTAAAAAGAAAGTTAAAAAAAAGTAATTATTTTACTTTTAAAACTTTAAAAGAAAATAATATTTTTTTTAAAGTTATTTATAGTTTTTAATAATTAACTTATTTATATTAACTTATTAATTAATTATATAATTAATATAAAGATTTCTTTTTAATAATAAAAGAAAAACTTTTTTTTAAATAATATATTAATTTTTTTATTAATTTTTTAAAATTAAAAATTTAAATAAATTTAAAAAAAATAAAAAGTTATTTAGTTTTTTACTATAATTATATTAAAAGAAATATAGTCTTTTTATAGTTAATTAATATAAAAATAGTTAATTTATAATAAAAATATATATTAAATAACTTATTTATTAAAAGTTAATATTAAATAAAAGGTAATTAAAGTCTATTTTATTTAAAAGGATAAAAATCTAATATATTATTTTTACTAAAATAGTAAAATCTATTTAATTAAGTATTAAAAGTTAAAGGCATTATTAATTAATTAAAATTAATAGAATCGCAAATCCAAACAAGCAGCCAATTACATCCGAGGATATGCTCGACAAATCGTTAAGGACATAAAGGAACGGCTGAGCAAGGGCGATCATAGATAAAATGGAGCCTACATAATAAGCTGCTTTATTCAAAGTGACTGTGACTTTACTCAAGATACAGAGCTCCCTGCCATGTTTGCGTATATAGAACCTATGGAGAGCTAAAGGTGTTTCTAAACGCCAAATGCCTTGACCTTAGTATGGCCAGCTATCTAGAAGCTTGGCGATTCATCTGAACAAGGTGTAGTAGAGTGCGCATTCACGTTCATCCCGCACAAACTATCTGCTATTCCAAGAATAGCATCCTGGTACTGCGCTGCTTGTTCTACCGGCCATTCTGTCGACTTGTGGCTTAGTGTGACGGTTGGGGTTTCCAAACAAGTAAACTAGTCTATACTAGGTTTATATTTACAGAATATATAAGGCATTATACTAAGTATATTAGGTTATTATATCTCTTAATAGTTAATAGTATATATTAGGCTTATTAAGGTAAAGAAGTCTTATTAATAGCTAGTAAGCTAAGTTCTATCTAATATTAAGTAAATATATATATATATTAAGGTAGTTTATAGGGAAGGTAATATAATATAAGGTTATTATTAGTTCTAGAGTAATACAGTCCTAAAGTGCTATTAATCTTAGTCCTATTAATCTTCTATTTAATTAGCTATTAAGAGGGACTTAAGGTAAAGTTTTTATAGGGTATATATAATATAACCGCTAAGGTTATAATATAATCTCTCCTTTCTAACAGTCTTATCTTTAAGGCCTATTATTTTAACTAATATTAATATTCTTTTAGTAAGTCTTAATTTAAACCTTTTATTATTATATTTTATAATATTTAATTATATATTTAAATAATTATCTTATAAAGACTGTAAAATCTAAATGCTTATATTATCTATTAAGTTTTCTAATAAGAAGGCTAATATACCTTATACTTACTGTTTTTAAATAGGTAAGAAATACCTAATATCTGCTAATTCTATTTATTATAATAAGTATATTTAGGCTAAAAAATCTTATAATAATACCTATATTATATCTTTTTATAAGCTCTCTTTTTCTATTAAGCTTTTTTTTATTAATTATAATAGTTATAAATTTAATAAAATAAAAGAAGAAATTAAAAAATAATAAAAATAAAGTAAGTAAGGATTTCTTTAAGCTTTATAAACAAATAGTAGCCTTATAATCTTACTTAACTTTAGCTATTAGTTACTTATTATAGATTTATAAGATTTAGAGTTATATAAAGAAAAAACATTTAGAGGCTACTTATTATAGTCTCCAGGAAGTAGATTAATAGGATAAAATTTTATCTAGCTTAAATATATATAAAGATATATTACTTTATAACCTTTAGGTAAATTATATTCCTAATAATATAAATTAGTCTTCCTTAAGTTTAGGTAATAACTTTCTTAATGCCTTTCCTTTATTTAAGTTTAGTAAAAGTTCTTTAAAAGTTATTAAGTATTAATAAGGTATTTTAGTAGTTTTTATATATTTTCGTTTTTTAGGTAGTCTTTTTACTTAATTAAGTATTCTATTTTCTTATTAATTATTTTTATTTTTTAAATTATTTTTACTTTATAAGCTTTTAGTTTTTTTATTTCTATTAGTTTATTATATATTTTAATATAAATTATATTTACTGCTAATTTAAATAGTAAGATATAAAAAATAAGGTAAATCCTAACTTTTAGTAATAAATCTAGTTTATAGTTATTCTTTAAGACCTTTTTAATAATTTTATATAATCCTATATATTTAAAGTTAAGTTTATAATTTAGTTATTTAATAGTAATATTTTTTATAGATAGATAAACTATATCTCTCTTTAAAAAGGTAAGTCCCTTTACCTTCTTAAGATTATAGTACTATTATATTTATTTTCTAATAAATTTAAGTTCTATCTATAGTTTATTATATAGATTCTTTAAGTTATTACTCTTAATTATTACTATTAGGTTAATTATTTTAGGCTTTTATAGGTCTCTATAGGCTTTTAATATAAATCCGAAATTGGTATATATTGGTATAAATTTTATGCTTTTATTATAGGCAGTATTATATACTAATTAGGTATATAATAGCTTTTTAACCTAATTATTCTATTTATAGTTTATATAATACTATAAGTATTATTTTAATATTTAATTTATTTATTTTATTTATCTATCTACTTAAGCTCTAAATGCTATTATAAGCTTATAGTTTAGGCCTAATAATACTAAAAGTATATTTTAAAATTATAATATAAATATTAGCCCTCTATTTAAAATAATCTTAAATAGTAATCTATATATATTAATAATATATCTATAAATAATATATATAAGTTCTTCTATATTTATATCTTCTCTATAAAGTAAGTAGTATAAAAACTTAATAAGTTAATCTATAATAATTATAATACTATTATAAAAGATTTCTATTAAGGGTTTTTTAAATAGTAATAACTTTATAATAAAGTCTATTATAATTAAGTCTTACAGTTATTATACTATAAGTAATAATTAAAGTTCTTTATATAGTTTATATTATTATACTTTTATTTTAGCATAAAGATTATATTATTTAATAACCTTTTTTACTGTTATTTACTATACTTTATATTTATATTATAAAAGTTATTTAAGAGTCTTTATTACTCTTTAATATTTATATATAGGATATTTATAGAATTCCTATATAAACTCCTTTATTTTTCCTGGAATTTCTTTAATTGCTATTACCTATATCTATTCTAGAGTTTATATTTATTAGGTAAATTTATATTCTCCCTTATTATTTATCTTTAATATTTATTTTATTATTTTTATAGCTTTAATATTATAGTCTAATTATTAACTTATTATATTTACTTTTCTATTTTTTAATTCTTTTTTATAGATAATTATAAAGTTAAATTTATATAGGTATTTAATATAATATAATTATTATTAATTAAGTTTATATATTATAGTAAAATAAGAGATATTTTAATAATCTATATATACCTTAATCTAATACTTACTTCCTATTAAGTAGTATTTAAACTCCTTAAAACAGTTAATAATTACTAAAAATTCCTTATTATAGATTAAATAGTTAAGTTCTACTTTATATAATTTATAAAAGTAAAATACAATAAGGTATAGCTTCTCTATATTATCTTATTAACTAATCTATCCTTTTAATATAAAGTTTAATATATCTATTTTTAGTTTAATTTCTTTTTCTAGATTAAATATTATTAATACTAATTTACTAGAAATAGCTTCCTTAAGCTATATAAAGGCCTCTTATACCTTATCGTTTTATTTAAATATCTTTTCCTTTTTTATTAGTTTTATTATTAAGTTAGTAATTTTACTAAAATCCTTAATAAACTATTAATAATAGTTAATTAGTCCTAGAAAGGCTTATACTTCCTTTATATTATTAAGTTTTTTTTTATTTATTATTACTATAATTTTCTTTAATTCTATCCTAATTTTATTAAATATAATAATATATCCTAAAAAGTTTACTTTTATAATATAAAAGAAACTCTTTTCTAGTTCTACTAACAGTTTAATATCTTATAATATTTTTAAGACCTTATAGATATATTCTATATATTTTTCTTTATTATTTAAAAAAACTAAAATATTATTTAAATAATATACTATAAAGATATTAAAGTACTATTAAAGTATACTATTAATTATCTATTAAAACATTATAGGTATATTAATAAGACTAAAAGGCATTACTATATATTTAAATAGTTTAAATCTAGTTCTAAATGCCATTTTCTATTTATCTCCTTCTTTAATATAAATAAAGTTATATACTCCTTTAAGGTCTAAAGCTATAAAGATCTTTTTACCTTATAACCAATCCTTAAGTTCTATAATAAATAAAAGTAAAGTTTAGTCCTTAATAATATATATATTAACTAGTTAGTAATTAATAACTAATCTATCCTTTTTATTTTTCTTTAATATAAAAAATATTAATAATACTAATACTAAACTATATTCCTTAATATAGCCTTTCTTAAGTATTTTATTTATATATTCCTTTTAAACTTATAGCTCTTTTAAGTTAAGTAAATAAAGCTTTTAGAATAGTAAGTTATTATCTATAAAGTTAATTTTATAATCCTATTTACTATATTTAAATACTTCTATTTTTAGTTCTTTTTTAAACAGTCTATTATATATTTAGTATTATTCTAAAATATTCTTAAGTTAATCTTGGCTTAATTTTATAGGTATTTTATCTTTATATAGGTTTTATACCTTAAAGATATTTAGGATTTCTTTTTTATTTCTTATATCTTTTTTATACTTATATTATACTCCTTTTAAAGGTAATAAATACTCTATTTTATATTTATCTATACTATCCTTTTTAATTAGGGTTTAAAATCTCTTATTATTTATTATAATTATTTCTTTACTACTATTAGGATTACTGGGAAATATAATCTAGCCATTCTTTTAGTTAATAAGTAGGTTTTATTATTTAAGCTATTATATACTTAATAGGATGTCTATATCCTTTCCTAGAGGTATAATATTAAAATCTACTTCCTGATTTCTTCTTTTAATAAAGACCTTAAGGTAATTAATCTCTTAATCTATAATACTGTTATTATAATTAAAGAGCTATCTTTTTATATTAACTAATAGGTAAGGTAATAATTTCTATTTTTATAGTAACTATAATTTTATAACTATTTTTAAGTTAATAAAGTTTTTTCTTACTTTATAATTAATTTAAGTATTTAGCTATTTTCCCTTAATTTAAACTTATAATACTAAACTATCTATTAAGTCTATTATTTACAGTACTTCTAATATATTTATTAATTTAAGTTATTCTTATCTATAGTCCTGGCTTATTTATAGCTTAATTATAGATAGTATATATCTTTTCCTAATATATCTTAATATATTTACTTATAGTTACTATTATTATACCCTTCTTTATTAAGGCAGTTATTACTAAATTTATTATTAAATATTATCTATTAAAAATATTCTTTTAATTCTATATCTATCTTTATAGTTTTTTATTTAGAATATTTAGTATTAAATAGATATAATCTATTTACTTTCTATTATCTTAATAGTTTTTTTATATCTTTTAAGCTAATATTATTAACTAATAGTTTACCTTTCTTTTAAGTATACCTGCCTTAAATTACTTCTTTAAATTTTCTTTTTATATCTTTAATAATTTATATATTCTCTTTAATTCCTTAAGTTAGTTTATTAACTTAATATATCTTTTTATATAATATTATATTAAATTATAGTTTTACTACTTTAAGGTAATTATACTAAAGGTATATTAAGTATCTTTTTACTTCTTCTATTAAGTAAGGGTTATTATTAGGTATTTTAGGTATAGTTATAAGGAAATAATTATTATCTAGCTTATTTAATTTATATTATTTATATTAATAATTTCAGTATAATACTTAAGATATTATATTATATTTAAGGTATATTAATATAGTCTATATATTATTTTATTTATTAAATGCCAGTTTTAGGTATAATAGGTTTAATACCTTATTAATATAATATACTTTAATATAGAGTTTATTTTCTATTTTTATATTTTTATATTTCCTGGCACTTTATATATAGATTTCTTTCTATATTTTATAGATCTTTAAACTATTTTTATTATATCTTACTTTATAAGGTTATTTCTATTTCTATATAATTTACTTATCTTAATAGCAAAAATACTTAGCTATATTTCTAATAGTCTTGCCTCTATATTTTATACTGCAGGAGTTTTATTATTCCTTCTATTAAAGTTAGCTTCCTACTTTAACTTTCTATTTTTAGTATTTTTCCTTATCCTAAAGTATTATCTTAATAAAAATATTATTAATAACTTATAAAGTTTACTTCTACTTATCTATATTAGGGATATTTAGGCTACCCTATCTTATTATTTTTACTATTTATATTTTTCCTTACTTTAATTATTCTTTAAGTTCTTTTAGCTTTTTTTATTTTACTTTATCTCTTTATTCTTTTTGCTTTATTTTAAAGTATTCTTACTTCTCTAAATCTTCTATATACTTATTGTTACGATTCGTGCCCGTAACAGCGCTATAAGGCTCTATAAGTAGCTGTACACACCACTGTAATTGCTATAATAGCAGTTATAGCCCAATCTTTTGCCCTGTGGCGTAGTGGTTAGGTGTGACCGTTACACTTATAGTAATTCTTATTCTATTATTTATTTTATTAGTTTCTCTTTTACTTAAGTTCTTCTAGAGTATATAATTTATTCTTCTTTTTTAGTCTCCCTTTATCTTTAGGTTTAATCTAAATAATTCCTATATTACTATTAAAGTATATATTATATCTATTATATATTATTTCTAATATTTAAATATATATAACTATTTATAGATCTTATTATTAAGTAAGTCTTAAGGCTTACCTACCTTAATTCAGGTTTTATAATTTTTATAATTCTAAATATTATTATACTATATATCCTACCTAATTATAATTATAGTATTTACATTTAAATATATCTTATAGCTTATAGTTATTATTTCTCCTAGACTGTATAATATCTAGAGATATAGGTCCTAACTGTATTTTATATAAGGTATTATTTTACTAATATCCTTACTGCTATCTTTAGTTTTAAGAGTTACTTTAGTTATTATTATCTTATTATTAATTAAAGTAATATAAATTAAAGTCATTTCTATACTTATAATTAGCTTTCTCTCTTTTATATTTATACTATTATTTATTAATTTTAATTACTATTATAATATAGATAGTTAAATTATTAAGTCTATCTATAAAATATAGTTTCTTTTTAACCTTTTCCTTTAGGCTTTAATAGTAAATTTCCATAAAGGTATTATTATTCTATTAAGTTTTAGCTACTAGCTATTAAAATTTAGCTAAATATATAATATATAATTTCTATTATTTAAATATAAGCAGTTTAGCTATAGCTTATTGTTTTTTATTAATTACTTTAAAATTATCTTTAAAGGCTTATTTAAAGTTATTCTAATCTCTAAAAATATTTTATATATTTTAATCTTATAGATTTTCTTTATTTTTTAGGTAATTTCTTATAATAGGTTTAAACTATTCTTTAGTGCTACCTTAAATTAAGAAGGCTATAAATAGAAGTTTCTTTATAGCAGTATCTAATTTATTTAAAAATAAGTAAAAATATTCTTTTATTTAAGTTAAAAATAAAATAATATTAATTACTTATCCCTTAAAGGGCTTAGGCTTTAGTAATTTTAAGGCTTCTCTAAAATCTCTTTTTTATAATTTACTACTACTATTACCGGTTATTATAGCATTCTACTAATTATTTATTTAAACTTATAAGGTATTATAGCTATTATATAGCTACTATAGCTCTACTATTATCTTAATATTATTAAATAGAGCTTTAATATAAAGAGGTATTAGGCTAATATTACTAATTATCCTAATAATATAATATTACTTAATATAAATATAATACATTCTAAATAAAAGCTATTAATATATAATAATTAGGGTTTCTAAATAAATAAATTAATCTATATTAAGTTTATATTTATAGAATATATAAGGCATTATACTAAATATATTAAGTTATTATATCTCTTAATAGTTAATAATATATATTAAGCTTATTAAGGTAAAGAAGTCTTATTAATAACTAATAAGCTAAGTTCTATCTAATACTAAATAAATATATATATATATTAAGGTAGTTTATAAGGAAGGCAATATAATATAAGGTTATTATCAGTCCTAAAGTAATATAGTCCTAAAGTACTATCGGTCTTAGTCCTATCAGTCCTCTATCTAGTTAGCCGTCAGGGAGGACTTAAGGTAGAGTTTTTATGGGGTATACGTGATATAACCGCTGGGGTCGTAACACTTAAGCTGGTGAGAAGAGGGCCAAGTCTCTTTTCACGACTCCGTTTCTGAACCCAATACACAACAGAGTCGTAGCGGAACTTTGCTGTATAATAAGCTTGGAACACTGAACCCAAGGCAAAAGCCATCAGTATGGAGACGCTTAAGATTGGATTATGGATTACGACTTACTAGCGTCCATGTCCTCAAAGCCTGCTTGTTTCAGCAGAAGCAAAATTCGGGTAAAGATTACTTCGGGCGATGCTGTTGATAGCGGGTCGCCTGCTAATGATTCTGAAGCTGATACTGGAGCCAGACTCGTCAAGTGTTGTGACGATGAAAAAGGACTCGTCTGTGTAAAAGTGGAATCTGTGTCATTTCTGTTGCCATGCGGGGCGTTGGTTCCTGATATCTCTTTACCTGGCCGACTACCAGTGTTGAAAATGGGATGGTTTGTTCGATTAGGTCCTCGGGATGCCGCGTCGGTCAGAAGCCCTGTAAGCTGAGCAAAAGACTGACGCCGTTGTCCTGTAGGGTTTGTGTCAAGCGACACTGTTGATGGATTGGACATCAAAAGAGATGGCAGAGACGATGCACTGCCTTCACTTGCGCTACCAGCAGTTGTTCTATCAAATCCAATCATTCCTATGAATTGTCAGATACGCAAGGCTTACGAGTTAGAGTAGCTCCGGATCCTCACCTTGAAGGTCAGTGTCAATGAAATCGTCCGAGTCCATATTTTCCGCAGGAGGTTCTGCCCATTTCGCTGTAACTTGCATCAGGCCATCAATAAGTCTATCCGCTGCTTCATATGACGGTCCTGGCTGAGAATTGGTTCTGGATGCTGGCCTTCCAGTGACAGTCTGCGTCTCATTATGCTGTTCGATGTCCTGCTCTGTCGAAAAGACATGGCAGCCATGTAAACGTTCGAATGTCGGATCGAGAGCCTACAGTTGAGTGTAAGAGAATAACTCATAGGTGAGCACGTGTAGCTAGCGAACCTCTGCATTCAGCCCAAGCATAGCTCGCGAGGCATTCCTTTCTCTCTCCAACGTTTGGATTTTGGCCTTTAATCTTCTACCTATGGAGTTGTTAATTAGTTACTCATCGTAGACCATGACTCTAGTGTCAGCCACGTACGGTAATTTCTCTGTGACACTCGATTTTGAACTCGTTTTCGCTCCCGAAGGTCTGTGATATGAATCCATTCTTCTTCGCCACTCCTTAAATTAACATGAGCTGCTGGAAGTTAGCAAGCGGAGTGGATGTAACACTTACCTAGAGCCAAGTCTATATTCAAAATTCGGAAATGACATAATAATGGTTTTCTTTCTCTAGTAATTATGCAGATATTAGACGGAATAAGGAGAACGACCAACGCAGGAAGATGTAGGGCCATCCTTGAAATATCCATCTGGTCTAAATTGGCTTTTCTGATAAGCCTTATTAGCAACTGTTGCATTGCAGCTGTAAGTACAGTAGGGGCAGTAAGTTTGAATCCAAACTCAATTACACGTTCGCGGAGTGACCGAGGCAAGACCATTTTCGTACATAGCAATACCCCATTTAGGATAGCCTTTTGCCTGATTTAGCTTAGCACTGATTTTGTCAAACTATAGCATTGCACTGATTACAACAGCTCGTACTTTATCTCGGATGTAAGAAAGATACGCGGTTAGAAGATTACGAATCCATATGTGGCCTGATGCCGGCAATGGATACGGGTCAGCATAGGTACCTGTGCGCGCAACCTTCACAAGTAATCCATAAGCATTGGCCCCCCGACCAAGCTGCATTCAATGATGTTCATTGGCGAGACGGCCGGGGACGGCGGCAAAGGACCGGGCCGTACCCTGGAAGCCATCCCGTTTTGGGGAGTTTATTGAAAAGAAGCTTCCCGAGACAAAACTATCTTGTCGTATCCAAATACACGTCATCATTGCAGTAGATCTGTTTAATTAATTATTATACTTTGTGCTAATGAATTGAGCATGCGACGTGATACTTCAGTCAGATCTAAAAGATAAACGCATATACGAGACTTGGCTTCAAACGGGGAAGCAACTTGGTGCATGATAGTCACGTGCAAGTGTGATGAGACGGTCGAGGTGACTCAGTGTCCGTGTACAGCTTGGCAACGCTTAGCTATCGAGGTGTCTGCAAGGGAAATTAAGCTTGCGGTGGCCATGCTTTGGCTATTGGTGCGCCAGCGGAAACGCGGTACATTATAACCAGTCCTTACTAATGAGAAAGGCCTCCGTGAGCCGACCGACTTACAAGTCATTTAGTTCATGAACGGTTGAATTGGATTCATCTTCCCCTCTTCGGAATCTCGCTACTCTTCCCGCAACTGCGTTGTCTTTACTTGCATTAAATTGGGCCCTCAGGGTGGAGTTAAGAGTTTCTGAAATGAACCATTCTTGACTTTGTACAGATTATCATAATTGCGCAGTGTCGGCTATTTGACCATAGCAAAAGCAATATATAGACATGACTAGCTCTTTTGCCACATATTGATAATCATCTGCCACTCGCGCTGCTTAATGGCCTGTTCTTGCATCCTCTCCTCCCACGTCTGAAGACAAGAAACCCATGCGTTAATGAACCGAGCTTTTTGACAATCTTCAGCGTTCATGCAGTCATCTCTTGCCCTTGCATCGAGTGACACGACTTGATCCCTCATTTTGATTGACAAATCTCTCAGGTATTGAGCTGTACTGCCTCTATTCAGCAACGATGAATGTGCAGTGATCAACTCGACATATTGTACCTGGATGGCAGCTTGAACCTGGTCTAGTTCTTCATGCCACTTGTACATCTCAAGTGTAGGACGCAACTCAGAAACCTGTTCATCTTTGAGGATTTCTCTGTAGGCACAGTTGCGCGCGCTTTGGTCGTCCACGTACTCAAGTGAACTCGCCACAGCTTGCTGTACCAAGAACCGCTCTAATATTGCTGCTGCCTCGAACCCGACGTTACCACCGTCCATGAACTCGCCTCCGACTGAAAGAGGAACCGCGTTCTCCATGGTTGCCTCGGTTACGTTTGCAGCAGCATCGCCAGGGTCGAGGGCAGCAGAAAGTGAATCCATCTGAGCTTCGGCGCCGTGGAGGAAGCCATCGGCGAAATTGCTGGGATCTGTTGTGACTGAGTCTGCTATTTCCCCCAGACCATGTGGCGGATCGAAGACTACCCCTTGTGCTGATGCTCCCTCGACTCCCATGGCTGCGATGTCGCTCAGCAGCACTGATGTACCAAAGCCAACACCAGCTGTTAATACATTGATAACAATAGGTATAACACGATCTCGTAGATTGCACTCATAGGGCGTGATTTTATATTTCTTGATGATGCGATTGATGACGTCGAGTTTCGAGCAAGCTACCCAAAGCTGTCTGAAGCCGACAACGGATGTGATGGTCGACAGTCCCATGGTCGGAAGCCAGAGGATGACGCCCATGCCGATCTTGGTAGAGTAACCGTATATTTGGCGGTTCTTGATTACCTCTCGCTCTCGAATGTCGCTCACTCTCTGGGCTGCAACCAGTGCCTCGAGCTTCGTCTCATATTCGAGGCAGTAGAAGTAAAGTGATTCCTTAAATTTCATTTCTTCTGTCTTTTTTTCGGTCAGTGACTTTCTTGTTGATTGCTGTCAAAACTCACATCTTTATATTCTGGCCCCCTGCTTTCAGCTTTCAGCCTTGCGGGGCCTTGGGGGTCTGATCGCCATTGCCATCACGCCATGGCGCTGTGGGCTAGGGCTAGACCGGGTCTTAGGCTCTCACGCAGCGCAGCAGAGATTCCTCGGAATTCCACTATACCAGATACAGTCCTCAATTCTTTGGTCCCTATAGGGTGTAGACCAATCGATTATCCACCTCCCGTCGGGGAACGGAGACGGCGGAGGGCCATGAAATGTCTATCCTGTCACAAGTTGACCCTTCCGTGTAAGCTCCGGAGAAAGTATACTCTCCTTCCTTATCATAGCAGTGTGCTGGCGCCGGTTTCAGACCAATGATAGCACTACTACAATAAGGGTTACACATAGTGTACTTAACAACCTGGCCTGGGTATAAGGCGAAGCTTTTCCATTAATGAAAGGTAGCGTATCTCACCAGTAAGCTTCCAGCCGTTTTTCACTTTTATGTCTCGTTTTATGATTCTTTTGGGAATTGGAGTACCTATCTCTTTGAGTGCCACAGTCCTTTTAACAGGTCACTCGACCCACTTGACCCCACGTACAGGAAGGTTACAAAAGAATCACCACAATTACAGTTGAAAGAGCTGTCTCCTCCTGTAACTACTCTACCTTCTTTATGGCATAGCCCTCCAAATCAACTATGGCAATTGGTTGATACCCTTCTGAAGCAGAGAAGGTACAAGCTGGCCTGTATTTGCAGCTACGCTCATTCTGATTAGCTCAACACCCTTCCCCGTGACATATCAAAAGGGCTGTGGCACTCAGAGAGATAACAGAACAGCAGTTCGAGGTTACGCAAAAAATTGAACACGTCATTCGCCTTTAGACTTAACACCAGCCACATTGGCCACACCAGCAACCTCTCTACTCTTACATGACTGTGGCGGAGACTAGACTCCTGTCAACAAGGGTATAAGGGCATAAGGTGTGTATATGAAGGAGGAAGCTAGCTAACTGGGCCCTAAGGGCAGGCTACATACAGAGGGATGTGGGCCTAAGGTATCCACATCTCAACAACTCCAAAGGCCTCAATACCTGAGGGGTACTCCCCCTTGTCTCAAAAACGATGCATCGCATGGCTTTGTCACAGGGATCCTTCTTATCTTCACGGCTGACTCCTACGTGGAAGAGAGGTAACGAGCATGACTGGGCTGACAGTCATGACATAATTGTTGCTTCTGCATGCCGGCGCGCCACAACGAAGTCTAGTCAACCGTTCAGCACTCGAGAACGTCGAACTTGTAGCGAACCTTGGAAAGCGTTGTCCTGTATGAAGAAGCGACCCACGATGTAATCCCACTTTTGCGTTTTTTTCTACGTAGATATTGTTGAATCTGATGAAATGAGAGACTCTCCGAACATGTAAGAAGTTTGCAGAGAGTATGAACTGTGGCTGGACCAAGATTCCAATATTTAGTGACAGATTTTGGTTAGTATGCCTGTGGTGTAACACCAAATAAACTGAGGTGTGCTGAATGGAGGTTAATGGAGTCGGCTGGACACCTGAGAGTTTGTCCTAATTGGCGCCTTTCGTACCGTATGGTATCGCTATGGATGCCAGCTTCTAAACATTTCAAGACCCTGGACGTACAACAGTGCTGGTCAAGACGGTATTGCCGGAATGGAAAAAACTGATTGTCTTGTAAGCTGTTTAGTTAGCGTTACTATCAGAGTAGCAGCTAATCGGGCAGCAAAGGGTCATGCTCAGCAACACGTATAACCCGTTTTCTGCCATTACTGAAGCCAACTTCTCAATCGTTCTTGAACCCTCTTCTTGTTCAAAGATCACGGCTTACAGAGATTCAACCAGCTACTAGTAGCGGAGGTGTGACGACGTCCAGGGGGATTCCTTTGCAGTGTGATATACCTGACAGGATTCTGATTGTGCTACGTTACTAGTAGAGACAAGTCATCATGTAAGACTCTCTACTAGCAGACCTCTTTCATCCATGTAAGCCTCCCTACTAGTAGAGAGGTAAGTAATCACATAAGCTTGTGCAAATAGAGGCAAGTAATTATACAGGCTTCTACAAGTAGAGACATACTTGCCTCTCTACTTGTAGAGGTGATTACATGATTACTTTCCCTCTACTTTTAGAGATGCAGTAGCGGAAGTGTAATCAATGTCAATACTTGTCAACCTTAGCTATGTCACGGCGCTCGCGACGACTCTGCTAAACGGTACTGGCAGACTAGAGCTGGGGTGTCTCTTTTCCTGGAAAAAGGCCCGGCGCCTAGCGGCTAGGTCTTTGACGCCTCTCCACGGGCACAGACCAGTATGTATTGCTATCCAAGTATTATCTCTTATTTCTCATAGCTTAAAAACTACCACTGTAAAATAACATGAGCAGAATAGCTTAGATAGCCAATACCTAACCCTTCAACCCTACTAACCCTACTAACCCTACTAACCCAACGGTACACCTCTCTCTGTCTAATGGGAGCTTATGGCATGGAGGCCAGCGATACGTCCAAAGACGAGTGCCCGCATAACGGCCACTGCATTTGGAGCCTTCTCGTAGAAATGGCCAGTAATCTCACCTGCAGCATATAGATTAGGAATGATGCCTCTCTGGCCAAGAACGCGCGCTTCCACATCAGTCGCAATGCCGCCGAAAGTGTAGACAATGGCCGCGGCTAAGGGGAATGCGGTATACGGCGGAGCGTCGAGCGGCCTAGCCCAGTTCGATTTCGATGGTTGCAAGCCTGAGGTAGTGGCGAGATTATCAAGCCGGCCCGCCGTAAAGCCAGACATTTTTGCGTTACAGGCTGCATTGTAGTTTAAGATTGTGTTCAGAAGCGCTTGTTCCGGCATCCCCATCTGTGCCGCCAGACCAGAAATCGTGTCCGCTGTCACCGGCGGCATATCCGAGCGGATAGCGGCCTCATGGTCCTCCAATTGAAAAAATCTGGAATCACAAATTGCCCAGGCTACGCGGCCCGGTGTGTCAAAATGTATGGTTCTGGAAAGATGCTCCCACGTGTCATGCACGAGTCCAGCACCTTCATCTACGAACCGCTTTCCGTCCTGATTCACCACAACCCCGTACGGGTAATTGAGGACCAGTGGCGCTGGCTGACTGCTCCGTGGGTCGATTACTTCGCTGTGCATTCCGTTCCAATCGCCAGAGGCCTTGGCTCCGTTGGCCAGCGCCATCTGGATGCCGTCACCGGCGTTCCAGGCCGTCGCAGGTGATATCGGTCTCAACGTCTCCGCACCAGGACCAAGATGAGTACGCAGCATGTCTGGACTGCCTTGAAACCCACCACTGGCGAGCACAACAGACCGGGCAATGATTCGTCGCCCATCAGCTGCCTCAATCATGGCCTGTCCTCGGTCAAGATGAAGTCGCTGGGCACGGCAATTATACACCAGTTGGACACCCTTCGATTTGGCTGATTGCTTGAGGGCTTCAACAATGGCAGCACCTTTGCCAATAGGCTGGATCCTGTTAGGCCAAGATTTCAAGAAATAGTCCATGGCGTGAAACTGCACCCCCTGCTTTTCGAGCCATTGGAGGGCTTCAGGGGCCTGGCTAGCAAGCCTTTCGAAATACGCGCGGTCGCCACCACTTCCGCTTGCAGCCACCATGTCGTCCACGAAGCCTGGTAATACCTCATTGACAGATGGCATTCGCATGTTGGCAGGGCTCCAGCGTGAGTTTCCACCGCTCGCATGCTCTGGTGCATGCTCTAGCACGGCTATCTGCGCCGAGGGCGAGGATTCTGCAGCTGATACTGCAGCGGCGAGGCCGGCAATGCCATGACCAACTACGACAAGGTCGTACATGCTGATATACTCGAGTCTGAAAATCTTAGAGGACTCGGCTTCAGGGTGTTGGTGGTCTATGTCTCTTGGAACACTTCTTGGTCGCGGTATTATTAGAAAATTGAGGCTCATACATACAAGCTTCAGATGCGTCAGAAATTATTGTGGAGCAGACGGTCCTTTTATAGCGGTGGCGTAACGTGATTTATAAGCGAATATCCCAGACAAGCCAAGGTCCCACGAATCGACTCTTCCATATTATCATTATTTGATCAATTAATCTACAACAACTAAGTAGGGCAGTTCCATATAATAAGGCTAGTATAAATCTAGCACTTCAAGCCCTTCCAAAAGACCCAGAGCTAAGTGTATTGGATTGATTGCAACGGCTCGTACACGAATGAGTATCTTATTACCAGTTGTAACCGGAACAGGTGAGGAGGTAATGACAATGGGGTAAGCCTTTGGATGAGGCAGTACTGCAGATCGATTCATTTTTTCTGTTATTGACATGATGAGGAGAATGTTTATGGTACTTTGGGGTTAAGTTAATAAAATGCACTTAACACTATATGACTGGAATCATTTCAATGATACTTAGAGACCTAGACCCTTTAATACACATTGATGTCGGCGTCGGTTGTTACTTTTGTTGGTTGCCCGGTCCTGGATATAAAATTATCACCAACCTTAACTCCGGGTTCGTTAGAAGCCAACTGCCCTGTTAACAAAACCACGTGTGATTGGAGCGCAATCATTAATTTCTTGTCGATGAGAGTAAATAGGCTGAATAATCGAAATTGCAAATCTTGCTTGCTGACCTCTATTCCCCAGTCAAAGCGCAGTCTAGTTTCGCAGTGGTTGAGAGCGGAATCAAGCCAAAGGGTAAAGTACAAACAGATGGCGCGGATAGTAGCGAGACTCTATCTGCCAGTTGAAAATACATAAAGCCTAATTAACTAGTACATAGCGGAATCGCGGCTTTCCATCCTCGAAGTCAACGATAGCCTGGTTTGCATCTGACATGGGACGCATCTCAACCCAAGGCTTGACATTTTTATCTGCAACCAGCTGTAGCATTTCTTTGATCTCAGCTGGCGATCCAATGCTCGAGCCTGCGATCCTCCGACGAGCACCTACGACGGCTACAGCATCGATGTGTTCCCTGACTCGTTGGACCAGGGAGCTAATATCGACATTGGCTATATTCCTGGCAAGATGGAGTGGTTAGTCGGTGAAAGGCTGAAGAAGCTCGGGGTTACGCCAATTAACAAGACTATCTCTGGTGAATGCCATCGTGACCGTCTGTTGTTGACTGGCGATTCTCCACTGGCCTCGAATAACTTGGGCAAACTGGCTGCCAAGACACTGCTGGAGGAGGTGAACAAGTAGGCTTCCAAAACACAAAAACAAAGGGAAAGCACTATGTAGTGATATATGAAATTGAGAATCAATTTATTTTACACTAATTATGAAATTTCTCGCTCATGATTCATGTCAATATTATGTACTTAGAGCTCGGTGTTAAAGGGTAAGTCTCTTGCATCTGACTCTTGTCCTGTCCGACATTGAATGGAATTGGATGGGAACAGCACCCATCCTGACTTTACATTATAGGCAAAAGCGTCCTGAATCTAACAAAGGCTGTTACAAACATATCATTTCCGTCTTAGAGTCATCTGCAGCGTCTTTGCATTGAGTCTTGTGTCAATCCACTCACCTTTCTCTTTCTTTTGAGCTGCAGCTGTGTTGCAACATGACACAAACGGTTTAGTGAACTCCGTCACCGCCCGGCCACTGTGGAGAGAATGAGGGGTATGGAGCTTCCGTCGGACTTTGATCTAGGACCTAATAACCTTCCGTCGGAGGCATCACATCCAAGTTGATTCTTTGACAAGGTCTCGTAATGTCTGCGTCTGTGAGAAAAAGACAAAAAGTATCTTCCGCTTGTGAGCGCTGCCGCAAGCGCAAGCTCGGAGTATGAATCCTCATCACCTCCAGTCTCATTACTTGTCTCGCTGACGAATTCGCAGTGCGATGCCGAGAGACCTTGTGTTCATTGCGTCCGCGCAGGTGCCCAGTGTATACCTCGCGAGCCGACATCAGGAGACATCGGGACATCTTCACTTGGCCAGACGAATACGAGGAATAGACAGGCTCAGACTCCGGGGTCTCCCATCCTCCCAGAGTCTAGCATTGTTGACCTGAGTGCTCTTGTAAGTATAGAGTCCCTGATTTTGAACAAGTTCTGAGGCCTGTATGAACACTGCAGATGATACGTGGGAGCGGCTCCAGCCAGGATTTACGACATGATACATCCTCACTGCCTGGCGGAACGAAGCTCCTGGAAGCCAACACCACACTCCCCGCTAAGCATTGGCGTAACGTAGTAGGCGTAGAACTCCCTACGGACAACATTCTTGAGCAATTAGTGGACAGCATCTTCTCTTCGGTCAACTGGTTCATGATGGTCTTCCACGAAGATACCTTTCGCCGCCGGTATACAGAAATGCTACAGCAGGCACAAATCAAGTACCAGGATACAACATTCTTCTGGACATGGCTTCTAGTCATAGCGCTTAGTGCACATTACGCTGCGCTGAGGGATCCGGACGATCAAATGAGTCCTCAGTACCGACAGCTTTCTCGAGATCTCATTTCTGTTATCGAGACGCGGTTCCTGCAAATCATCGGGTGTCAGACTGTAGAGACAGTCCAGATATGTGTTTTACTTGGAAGCTTCATATTTTATACGCGGCCCACTACAGGACTAGGTATCTGTGTTATGGGGGTCAAAATCGCTCAGGTCATTGGACTACACCGTGAGAGCTTCTGGAAAGAGACGTCTCAGCTAGCACGAGAAGTCAAGCGGCGCACTTGGTGGACATTGGAAGTCTTTGACAAGTAAGGCCATAGAATCACGATTGTTCATGTCTATACGTATCCACGCTAACCTGCGCTTTTGCCAACAGATATGCTGCTGTTGCCTTCGGACGCCCCTGTATTATTGACGACTCTGACTGTCAAGTCGAGATGATCTCCGATATTGACATGGATGGTCATAGGCATATCCCGGCTAGACCACTCGTTCTGTACCACCAATACAAGTTTCGGCTATATAGAATCATGGGTGCGTTCTTGGGCCGCAAGAGGCAGCGAAACACGTTCGAGTCGCTTGAAATGATACATCAGCGAATGCTACAGTGGCGCCAAGAGCTCCCCGATGTTTTAACTCTCAAAGGTCAAGAGAGTTCAATGGAGCCGAGCGTAGTGAAACCAACTGAGATACATGCCCTCAGCTTACAACTCACCTATGACAACCTGCAGATTATCCTGCATCGCACAGCAGTTTTCAACAACATCAATGAGTTATCCTCTTTCTCCCCCAAGGACAACGCCTCTCTTCTACCAATCTTCACCTCGGCCATGGATACGTCTGAACTCTCTCGATATCCCCGGATCCTAGACGCCTGCAGAAGAACCCATGCAGACGTCCACGTTGGCATGACCATGTTCACAGCCGGTGTCGTCCTCTGTGCTATTTGTCTGTCGCAGCCTCTCACAGAAATGGGATCGCGGGCAAAGATGGGAGTTATGCACATCACGCGCATGTGCAGGGAGACTGTACCTGGTCTTTATAGCGGACAGCTTATCTCGAAGCAGAGTCTGGGCATCATTGATAGCTTAGTTGAAGTTATGCTGCGCCAAGAGACGGATATGATAACGGGGAAGACGAGTTATCCTGGCTTGCATGCTCCTCAAATGAGGTACGACTCAACATCATCCTTGTTAGGTCCATCATCGGTAGGCAGAATGATAGAGCCCAGACCAAACACGACCGCAACTGGTCCAATGGAGTCTAGAAACGAGCGAGTCTTGGACCCCATTCAAGAAGGTGAGCGATACTCTTTGGCACACAGACAGGCTATGGCAAATGTGAGCTGACATTGTAGCAATAGTTTTGAGGCAGCATATCTCTACGCCATCGAATGTGGGTGACATGGGGCTACAAGGCACAGTCACTGGAAATCACGAGACCGAGGTAGATCAAGGGACCATGAGCACGTTCAATTGGGATGGCGATATATCATCTCTGGTGGATTCAGGGCTCGTCGATGCTAGTCAACTCTGGTTATGGGCGGATACCCTGGACTTTGACTCATTCAACGATCCGGCTGTAGATCAAACGGAATAAGAGCCTGTACAATCTTTAACTTGGCTTTTGTGATACTACTATTGCTACTCAGAAGCCCATGAAATAAAATGATTTAATCGAGGTCTCAATAAAGAATTATCGCGAATATACGTGTCTAGTCTCCTCCTTGGATAACTACTTGGTCAAACAAGGATCAAAACGGACATTGGAATTACTAACAGCAGCATGTATGTAATCAAGACTACCCAACTATAGCAAGTGCCATAATGCTCAGCATTAAAAATACCTCAGGTGCAACTTGATTACTGATACTTGACGTCTGAGTCAAGGTTTGTGATGCGGTTATGGTCAAAGTGACGCGTGATGAAGCAGACAAAGTTGGTAGGTCCTCGGCATTAGTTCGAGCAGGTCCATTGTTCGCCGACTGCAAGAAATCTTAGTGATAATAGTTCGGCAATGTTGTGTATGTACTGTATGTACTCACATTCTCTGCACCGATAACGGACTTAAAATTGTCACAAATCCCATACCCATAAGCATTTGTCGTCGCAGCTTCTGTGGCCAGGCATGATGCATTACCGACATACTGACAAGTATAAGCCTGCCGAAGCAACCTTGGCTGGCACTTGCAGGAGCTCAACCTCGACGTATCCGTCTCCGAAACATACGGGAGACAATCGCTAAGTATGTTCCTGGCCGTTTGACAAGCCTTGTCAACGTCGATACAGAGGTCCTCTGGATAAGCTGTGTATGGCTTCGCCGAGGGAGTCGTCGGAGAGAATGTCACGTAGCTACGGCAAAGGCTGTCCCAAAGCTCGATGCCTCTATCAAATGAGTCTTGATAGTAATTACCACGATAGCAGAGTTCCAATTCATTTTCACACCTATCGTCAGCGTCAGCGACATGATTGTCAGTTGGTGTGTCGCGCACACTTACTTGTATAGAGAGTCTAGGTATTCTTGATTGCAAAGGCATTTTTGTTTTCCGCGTCGATCCAACACGGTCGCGCAAGCATTTCCGGAATTGAGGAATCCATTGCAAGCAGGAATTGAAGTGATATCTGATCCGGCCTCACAGGACCAGCTTGTTGAAATTGTTTGCGCGGCACAATGCTGCGCCAAATATGCGAATATAATGCCAGGCTTCATGATGGCTTATTTCCGTTGCGTATTTGTAAAGAGATGAAAAAGGGCCTCGCTATACTAATGGCATCTAAATAACTCACGCACGCCTGGAAAGAAGATCCTGGCTGTACATAAGACTGCTCTGTTTGAGAGGATGTCTTGGGTTGAACTCTTATCTTTCCACCTAACGCACCACCAGTAGCCATGTGAGCAGTTCATGCCGAGCCGATGTCTTTTTTCTTGGGCTCTGATTCGGCAATGAAATGACAGCTGAAAAAGTGATAAGCCATCATCACTTTTGTTGTTGCAAGATGGTGTGGCACTCGTGCAATCTGATTCGCGAATCGCCTCCCTAAATCCAGCCTCACCAATATTTCTAACCATTTTGGGATCACTTCTCAGCTTCGTGGTTAACCTGAACCTCCGTTACAACCCTACATCCGATGGAGCCTTCTCTTAAGAGTGCAAGCATTGGTCCTCGACAGAGCGAGATTTGAGAAAACAGATTCCAGGCCAATCTTGCATTTTGTGCTTCAAATCAATATGCACCCTAACACCAATCGCGGCAGCTTGAAGTCTTTTTGGACTTCTATAAGCCGATGTAAGTGATATGGCAAGTTTTTATTTCCATTTATGTCTACTCGCGTTCCTCTATTGAGGCCACGAGATAAAAGGTCGTTCTCTTACTGAACATCGCCAGTCTTCCGCAGCGTAACCGCATCCGTGATTAGCACCTTTAAAGGCTTACAAAGTACCATCAGCAAGAAACACAAGGCGTACAAAAGCAAAACCCCTTCTCAAAGACCACCGCTGCTTCTCACAGAATGGGGCATGATTCTTCAGCTTGTCTGTCAAGCCATCATAATTACCACCATCTCTGTGCTATGGCATATATCGAATACAAATAATGGACTGGTTACTGTGGGAGACAATCCTGACCCTTCATTCGACTCAAAAGGATTCCATCCCCCACCAATTCTTAGCTCTTCTATCGTTTGGGCCGCCGTTCCGGCATGGATCATGTCGGCTTATTCCTCTCTATGGTCTGCGATGCTTGATTCGTTAAAAAAGGTCTATCTTCTTCTAGAACTTGATAAAGAGCACCAGAAGCCTTTACCAGGAGTTGAACTCTTGATGCAGGTTTGGAATCGATGCTTTCATCATCAGTCCCCTCATTCTCAGCCTACCCCGCAAAGTAAAGGCTCTACGATTGAAAAGACCTTGTTGCTGGACTACGGGGAGTGGCCTGTTATAAATGGCTTTCGGGCCATGCGGGCAGGCCATATTCTCTTGGGAATAGGTCTCCTTCTGCGAGCAGCTCTCTGGACTGCAGGAGGCCTCACTGCGGCAATCTTTGCGACAACTCTGGCGCCTTCGGAGACGCCCGCCACTCTCTACAGTATAAAAAGCTTTGACGAATATCTTGGTTGGGACGAGGGCAAGGGCACTCGGAAATCATCAGTAACACCGGCATTTGACATCGTGAGTGCTACGGTTTTAAGGAGCGGGGACAATTATCCTTGGACAACAGATACACATTCTTTCTTACCATTCGTCCCGGTTGCGAAGGACTTCCGTGGAAACTACACCTTCGACACTGAGGCATACTCCGCGAATCTTGACTGCACTATCGCTACAGAAGACGATCTAGTCAGGATCGGGGGGGTAAGTCTGGATCTGGAGGAGGACGACGACCTGGATTCTGCTCAAATTCGCTTCGGCTTCAAGCATGAGGGCTGTGATGTCGAAAAGTGGTTCACGCTGACAAACAACACCCTGCAGTATGCGAGAACGTGGTCTACCAACTGCGGTCTGAGCAGCGGCAGAGCAAGATTCGGAATGTTCTCGGGTATCTACAACGCATCCGAACAATTTCACCTATTGAACCTAACGCTTGTGACTTGTCGACCTCTGATATACAAATCCAATGTCACGCTGGAAATGTCATTTCTCAACGACACCGCAACTCCCAAGGTGATCAAAGTCTCAGAGACTATTAGACAGCAGTTCTGGCCGTTCTTTGTCTCCGGTTGGCTGCGGAATATCCCTCGATACTCACTCTTCGATCCGACTATATACAATGATATGGATACCTTCTCGCGTCTGGTTATAGGACATGCCTCCGGGGAGGCAAATCTTAATACTTTGCCCGATCAACAAAAGATTGCCAATTCCTTCAATATCGTCTTTGCCGCTCTGTTTTCCAACTTCGTGACTTTGGAGGGATATTCTAGTGCAAAAAGACGCGAAGTTAACGGCACCATGTCGCGGCTGAGGCTTCGGTTGTTTGTGGTCAAGTCTGCTGCACTGGCTACAGTGGTTATCCTTGCCGTCACTTTTGTCACTACAGTGATTCTGGCACTTTACCTACACCACAACCGACATATTACTAGTCTGTACATGGATCTCTTGCTGGGCACCGCCATACTGCTACGAAATAGTAGCTCGACCGGGCTTGACAGTTACTTGAACGACCGAGTAGTGTCAAATAATGCCCCTAGCTCGGGGACTCATGGAAGCAATCTCGTGGAAGCAGAGAAGAGGAAGTCGGATTTGAAGAGTCGTCAAGCATGGGTAGAAGGAACACCAAGGACTTTACATATCAAGTGGCCATAAGACTCAATTAGCAATATCGCCCAACCAGGCTTTGGCCATGAATGAAGGAGTAGCCCATATGTCAGAATTCAAGGTTGGCGCCTCCCGGGTATTCCGACCGTGAGGGATGGCCTGACCTAAGTTGAAGTAGATCACTAACCGAGAGCGAACAAGCCAATACCCACCAGGGATTTGTTATAATATAATTATTGGATTCAAGCTTATAAACTACCAAATGAATAGCCTATCGTTTTTCTTGATTTTTATTTCCTGCGCCCGTGCTCGATTTTTCACCAAGGATTGCTCCTTCTGACGCTGCTTTGCATGCATGCAGCCAGTCCTCAAGTAAGTGACGAATATCCCCAAGACCTTCTTTCCGCATGCCATTGGCGCATTTCGCGGTTTTTGAGCAAGCTATATAAAACCCTTTATCCTACTCCCTTCTAATCATAGCTTATCAAGCCATTTTACATCAGGCGGTATCTCAAGTCTATTAGACACCAATTTAAGAGCCATTCCTAATTCTGTGGCCATTTTTTTAAGATCCCGTGGCGGTCTTGTGCCAATCTCCGATGTCCAAACAATGTACCTTAGCGATGGGAATGATTCGACGTTAG
This sequence comes from Fusarium chuoi, assembly GCA_022627125.1. Taxonomy (NCBI): domain Eukaryota; kingdom Fungi; phylum Ascomycota; class Sordariomycetes; order Hypocreales; family Nectriaceae; genus Fusarium; species Fusarium chuoi. The sequence goes on along the minus strand of JAJALE010000835.1, from coordinate 153,881 downwards.
TGAGCAATGTCTTGATCAGTTTATAATCATTAGGAAGTAATGTTGCTTCTGGGTCACAGTCATCTTCGAGTTCCTCGTCGAGTTCCTCTTCTGACCAACAGGGATACATATCCTGCAGGAACAGAACCTTTAGGTTGGGCGGGATATTATCCTTGAGCATTTGCAAGAAGTCGAGATTTTCCTCATACCAATACGGACCAAATAATGCTCTGGGAGGAATGGCGAGATATTCCAAGGCTGTGAAATCTGCAAATTTCATGCCCGGACCGTTAAAGCAAAGGCTTTCCATGCAGTCCCACCATAGTTCTAGTATTTTGAGACTGCTCTTGCATGGTTGGAGGAGTTCAGAGAAATCTGGGGGATCTCTTCGTGCTGATACATCAGAAGGATGGTGAAACTCCAGATGTCTAAGCGACTTTGCGTTTTTGAGGAATCTGTTCAGAACCTCGTATGAATAGTCACGGGCATGGAGGTAAAGCGAGTCGAGATTCTCGTAAGGGAGAGGGCTGACCGATGGCCGTGCGAAAACACCGATGTTGACTTTCTGTAGCTTGAGAGTTGTGAGGCTTGGATGGGAAAGCAGTGAAATATCATTCAACGTCATGGTGTAGGTTTCGCGAGGATTATCCTGTATGAAATTGACTTGACAGATAGTTAGCTATCGCCGTTCATCCAGCATTGCGATAGTTGGGCTTACATGTTTTCAGTTTTGGCTTGGCAACCACGCGACTGTTCAATTCTCTCTTGCGTCCCTCGTCCAGCCCTGAACGCGCGCTGTCCCGGAATCTCAAATTGATGCCCTCCAGGTTTGGCATGTCAAGGGACAACAGTTTGCGGAGATACTCGGCGTCTAGTTCGTTCACATTGAAGTGGCCGATAGTGGGAAGGTCCTCGGGGTGATGGTAAAAGTCTCGGTACACGTCTCTTGTGCATGCACGGTTTTTGGTGATTGTCATCCTTCTGTATTTGACCTTTGGCGTCTTTGGTGCTCTTGGCTTCTTAGTGGACGCTTTGGCTTTGCTTTTCTGCATGGCTGATGGATTTGAAGACATTTGATTGCAAGCTGCTGTCGACGCGGGAGTCACTCTCTTCTGACAGGGGCGGATTTGAATGGGTCTGTGGTTGAGCATCTCGCGACGCGTGCAGAAATTCGTGCGCCTGAAAAGTTCATGACATAAGCTATACGCTCTAGCCAGGTATGTCTTAGTGTACTTCCGGACAAGATGGCAGGGATCTGGCCAATCAAGAACTTGCTTATCACAGAAAGCAGACAATCCTGTTCATCAGAAGTAGACTTGTAAAAGAGGCCTAATAAGCCCTTTGTGAAAGAGCCTCGCAACGAGAAGATCATCTATGGTTCCGACATAATATAATAAAGCTAACGATTAGGACTGACGGGCGGGCTATACTTACCCCGCGGCCGAAGTGCATTTGTCCACTAACCCAAATATAGGTATTAAATCGCAACATCAGTATGAGACAAGATAAGCCTTCAATTAAATACTCGCCTTATTCCTAACTCTAATGTTGCATATACTCCAGAGCTTGTTCTACATTTACCAAATCCACTTCTAAACAACCATCATGTCAAACACTACCGAAACACCTGCAACCTGGGTAGTGGTTGGTGCTTCGCGAGGAATCGGTCTTGAGTATGTCAAGCAGCTCCTTCAAGCAGGAAACCGTGTAATTGCGACAGCTCGCAACCCAGATGCATCAGGACTGTCGGCAGTGGTTAAAGGTTATGGCAATCCGGAAGATTGTATCATTGAACAGTGCGACGTTGCAAGTAGCGAAAGCATCGATGTTAGCCCAACTTGTCCTTCCAAGCCATTCATTCCAGACGTGTCTAACAGCTTCTTATGCAGAGCTTTGCTGCCAGAATGAGTGCGCTTGTAAACAAGGGAATCAGACTCGATAACATCGTCATGAATGCAGGTGTTCTCAGATACCCGAATCGAGCAACGGAATTGTAATAACACATCAACAAATATTCCCCTTACTTTTAATGCTAACTTGAGCTTCAAGATCCTATGACAACTTCAAATTCCACATGGAAACCAACACCATTGGACCTATCATATGCGCACAGAAACTCGTCAACTTGAATCCCGATAGCCCTCCTTCCAAGTTGATCTTCATCTCATCCGACTCCGGGTCAACCACCAATTTTCTGGCGTACGAAGATGGCTTTGCAGCGTATGCGGCGAGCAAAGCTGCGCTGAACCAAATGCTGAGACACATGGCGCAGGAGTTGAAAAGACGCGGTGGCAAGTGGGCTGAGATATGTGTTCTGGCTCTCCATCCTGGCGAGGTGCACACGTAGGTGTTCCCTTTCCAGTACTAAAACTTGACTGACGATGACTAGGGACATGAACTCGGGTGAAGTTGGGACCTGGGATGTTGGAACGCTTTTGGAGCCAGACGAGAGTGTCTCGAGTATGCTCAAGGTGATCAGTGAGAAGAACCACAATGATACTGGCACATTCTGGTGCTGGGATGGCAGAGTGAGTTTGTCAATTTCTCGTTCAGTACACTGTTAATAACTATAGGCTTATCCATGGTAATGAAGATCAGTCATCAGAGGCTTTGCCAGTTATGTTTGCCTGGCGAGACTTATACAGATCCCTATAACTCAGGCTTTATGTTTACTCCGTGGCAGGAACCGCCAACCCGATAGCAACTCATAGGAAAACCCGCATCGTAGTGCTAGGGTTTATTACTTCGTACAAGATGAAGTTTCTTCCCGCTTCAGTATTTTCCCACCATTAAACCAGGTTGCCCCAAAGTTCTTATTTGTATAGTTTACATTGGCAACGCAGACAACACTATACTGTTATCTTATGAATTGATGTAAATACGGTGAAGCAACATGCAGTCTTGTTATCTTTCAACAAGTTACTTCCACTGGCTGCCGACCGGTTTCACGCTCTGGTGGGATGGACTTGAAGATGATCAAGACTAGTCCAGAGTCAACTCTCTGATAAATATCGCGTTTGGTGCTGAGTCCGGTTAACTTAACATACCTATGCTCTAAATACAATGATTTTTGGAACCCGAGGGCTCTTGATATGTACGCGTATAACCCCTTGGTCGATAAACAGCATGTTTGGGGCTAATTGATCTAGAAGGCTGACGGCAACTTTTACCCGATTATTCTGATCGCTCATTGGTGGGTTTTCCGAATCTGGTCGTGCCGAACCATTGGGTCGTTTCATGAACCCTGCCATCGGGAGACGAAGCCCACAATGAAATGACCTTCATTAATATCCGATCATTCTTCATCAATATCGAACGCTAGCTTGTGAGATTACGTACGGTCGCTGTAGTTTAAATATAATCGGAACCTCGGAGGGTGTAGATCTCTTTGTGTTTCTGTCTGTCGTTTCAGTTCGGTCCCATAACTGTCGTTCTTTTACACGTACTTTTATCCACACTCTTTTTTTCTTTCGCTTTCACTATGCGTCACTCATTCGTTTCGGCATTGATTGCCGTTGGTTCCGCCGTTCAGGCTGCCGCGCAGCTCAACGGAAAGGTTGGACCTCTCACTACTCCTTCAGCCAAGGCTGCCATCAAGACTTGCAACATTGTCGACTACGGTGCCAAGGCAAATGCTAAGACTGATAATGGTCCGGCAATTCAAAAAGCTTGGAATGACTGCAGAACTGGCGGCGGAGAAGTTTACGTCCCAGAAGGCGATTATGGTATGAGTACCTGGGTGACACTGACGTCTTCTAAGCCCATGTCGTTCCGTCTTGATGGAGTTATCTACCGAATCGGCACCGATGGAGGCAATATGTTCATGTTCAAGCATCTGGAGGACTTTGAGTTTTACAGCAGCACTTCCAAGGGAGCTATCCAGGGTTATGGATATGAGTTTCATAAGAGTCTGTTCCAAATATGGCTACGAGTCTTGTTCGAGTCACTAACGTAAAGTAGAGAATGAATATGGCCCCCGTATCCTTCGATTCACCGACGTCAAGAGCTTCTCCATCCACGACGTTGCTCTGGTTGACTGTGAGTATCCCTGCGCCAAATCAATAATAATACTGACAGAAGCAGCGCCCGCGTTCCACTTCTCCATCGATACCTGCTCCGATGGCGAAGTGTACAACATGGCCATTCACGGAGGCAATCGCGGTGGTCTCGACGGTATCGACGTCTGGGGAACCAACATCCAGTAACGCCTCATAACACTTTTTGTCGTGTTCAGCCATGCTAACGCTTTTTAGTATCCACGATGTTGAAGTCAGCAACAAGGACGAGTGTGTTACCGTCAAGAACCCCTCTGACCACCTCTTGATCGAGAATATCTTCTGCAACTGGTCCGGTGGTTGTGCCATGGGATCTCTCGCCACCGGCACTGGTAACCATTCCCTCAATCTTACTCACACAATCAATGCTAACTTATATCAGATATCCACGACATCGAATACAAAAACATCTACACACAGCGCTCTAATCAGATGTATATGTTCAAATCCTACGGCGGCAGCGGCACCGTCAACAACGTTGCTCTCAAGAACTTCGCCGGCCACTCCAACGCCTACACCCTCGATCTCGATGCCCAGTGGAGCTCCATGAAGCCCATCGCCGGCGACGGCATTCTCTACACCAACATGACCTTCTCCGGCTGGTCTGGAACCTGCGCCGATGGCCATCAGAGAGGACCTATCAAGTTCAACTGCCCTGCCGATGTCCCCTGCACTGACATGCAGGTCGATGGCTTCGCTGTTGGTAGCAACAAGGGCGACACCGTTGAGCATGTTTGCAAGAACGCCTATGGATCTGGAGCCTGTCTGAAGGAGGGAGATGGTGGTGCTTATACGACTACGCAGACGGTTGATGCTGCCAGCGCTGCAACTCCGACCATGGATGGGGAGATTGAGAATGGTCTTGGTCTCACCGTTTCCATTGCGATCCCTGCCATTCGACTTTCTTTCTTTCCTGGTGTTGCTGCCATCAGTCCCCGAATGGCCGACGGCGCCAAGGCTCAAGCCACCGCTCGTGTAGAGACCTCCATCCCCGATGAGGCTGAGACCACCGCTAATACTTCTGCTGTAGCTGATGTAACTGTCCCCGTCGGTACTGTTGCATCTCTTGCTACCTCTGCTGTTACCGACGAGGTTACTTCACCTGCTATTCCTACGGCACTAAGCAGCCTCATCCCTGAGGAACACTCTTCTGTTGACACTGGTGTCGAGGCTTCAACAACTGCAAAGGCTATTGAAACTACTGCTCCTCTCGTAAAAGGTTCCTCTTGCAAGGCAAAGAAACGCCAAAGTCTTTAATCTTCCTACTTTCAATTTTCGTCTTTGGAGATAATGGCGGCGTGATGCGGGCTGCTGGATTTCAATGTAAAGATTGAGGAAGAGAGATGTTCGGAAGGAAGAAGTCAGAGATTTACAATTTATAACCTATACATACATATATATATTTATTACGTTCTGCGGATACTATATATTCTTAACTTTTGGCTCCATCAGTAACCATCTCCTAGACCATAATGATGATTGCTGTGTTTCCATTTGCATGTATACTTTTCCACGCCTCTGTGTCAAGAGATGAGGATTATATCTAGTCTCGAGACTACCATTAAGGCCTCCCTCCTACAGCGTATAAAAGTATCTTAAGGGAAGACACATATAAACACAGTTATGCTTGGTATTCGTCTCTTGAGCATGAACACCGTCATAAAAATATACTAGACTAAGAATACAGCATCCAGGTAATAATGACTAAGCTACGCATAATTGTCCTCATTTCTATTCTCAAGTCGTCTTCGTATCGCAAAGGAGCCATAGACTGTCGCTAGTGAGGAAATTAAGGGCAAGACAATAAACAATCCAGTAATGGCGGCGCATAAAATCATCGCAAATATACTGAAGCCATATGCCGCTTGCTGGAGATCAGGATCTGGACTGTTCGAGTGTGAGGCTAATGATAGATTGAAGGCCGACAGAATAATAACAATAACACCAAAAGCCGACACTGCGTTGTTATACTGGTCCATGTAAGGCACATAGCTCTCAGTCAAAGCATGGGGGAAGCCTTGAAGAATACTGGATATGGAAAACTTATAAGGCGAATATCGGTAAATCGTGTCGAGTCGATTCAGCCGCAGCTCGCCGTACTGGAATCGCTTGTCCATAATATTGGGGTCCTTGGGGTTGAGATTTGGCAGTATTGTACGGGCGAAATCCGACCAAGCTCGGTAGTCCAGGTTCTCATTGATCAGGCGAGATTCTTGAGCCACCCGCAAATCATGGCCAAAACGAATGAGCCCGCAATAAGAGTACAGAAGCCCGCAGGCTGCTCGGTGCAATTGAGGATCACAGGATATGTTGGTCTCCCAGAAATCGTAGTTGAGGAGAAAGTCCGGTAGTGGCTTGATAAATATCCTCGACTTGGCCCAAACTAGATGAAGATCCAGTTCTTCAGCGATCACAATTTCGCGGCGTAGGAATTTCTGGTAGTATAGTGATCGCGGAGCTCCATGGACGGCGATTAGCCATAACATCTTGCGTATGGCATTGAATCGAGAAAGATCGAGAAAGGCGTTGAGAAATCTATGCACCTCATCTCTAGCCTCATATCTCAGTGGCTGTAGTTCCCTTGCTAAGGGGGATATGTCGTTGAAGGCTGCAGGGAGGACGACATCATCCTGGGAGACCAGGGAAGAGGTTGGTGGGAACGGGGGCTTATATGCTGGCGATGCCATCTCCTTGCCGGATTTACCCATTTTGAGTATAGTAGAGTGACAGGTGTGAAAGATAGGAATTCATATAAAGCTAGTCTTTTGGAGGCTTGTCTGAGGAGTTCAGAGGATGTCGAGTATGCCAAGAGGGCCAATGTCTTGTTATTTATGGTCCATAGTCTTGTAGAAACCTGGCCGGGCTATGACTCCAAGTTTATGCAACAACGCGCGCCCTGTTACGTTGGGTAGTTGCGTAAATTGGGGTATGATAGTCTCTTGTGTTGCAAATATGACACAGCCCTTTCATACCAGCCCATTTTCAATTCAGTTGTAAGGTGTGCATGTCGCAGCTATGATATAATTCGCAGAGTGGAAGAGGCATCCTGTCCATTCTGGCTCATCCAGTCTTGTACCAACTGGCAACTGACAAGCATTCGATTAGACTAGGCAAATCAGGGACTAGCGAGCACTCGCTAGCGGATGACTACATCATAATCTTAACACAGTTTGGGTAGCGCCTACGTACTATAACTGTCATGATGCTATAACAGTGATAGTACCCCGCAGATAGAGGCATTAGTATGCTTACGGTTAGGTAGCAGCTATTACGCTGCAAATGAGAACCTTTGCAAGGTAAACAGTTTTGAAACATTTACTACAAGCATTTGTAATCTGTATTGTGAGCCCGGGCGGCGTCCTGCGGACTATCGGACATGACATGAAGACTTGCCCATAGATATATTGAGAAGATACTCCTGAGGAAAGCTCTAGTATCCACTTCCGCTTTTAGTATCATTATCTATTCCATATCATGATAAACATAAGGTAGTGGGCGCGATGCAATCGTCGGCTGTCAGGTTTACCTAGTCCCTACACAAAGTCAGACTCTTAGAAACAGACTCCGAGGATGCTGCGCACAATCAGCTTAGCTAGCCAAGATCTCACCCTTGGCTGGGTTTCCACGTGCAAAGAAGATAAGTCTAGATAATAGCCTTTACAACATTTGCACATGTACGCATAATGCTTCGACGCCACAAGTCATGAAGTGCGGGGTATTTTCGAGTGAGAACAATGTTCTTTCGCATATCTAAGTTCTCTTCACTAATACAAGCTCTAAGCCACATGTTGACTTTGCGAATATACATGTGGCTTACACCTTATCCATTGTCACAAAATGCCTGACCAATTGCCACAGCATAAACTGTCAGATCATAAAACTTAGATGGATCCCATTTGACCGGCCGGAGGTATAAGAAGCTCAGATGCATCCACAAGGTGAGATGATCCATGCCGCCACCACACAAAGCGTGGGTATTTCGTCTGCCGACACACCCGTTCCACGAAACCGCAACAAGCGATTTGAATCAATCATGGCGAACACAACAAGTGCCCCGATTGTGGAAATTGTCCCAGATGGCGACATCATTCTGGTAGTTGGGTCTGATAAGAAGAAGCTTCTTGTCAAGTCTGTGCTATTGATGGCAGTCTCGAAACCATTCTCCGTCATGCTCGGTCCAAACTGGAAAGAAGGCCATGATATGCGATATCATAATGGACCGTTTGAGTTAACACTACCGGAGGACAATGCTACTGCAATGGAGATCATATGTTCTGTCATTCACTTTCAGAACGACAGGATCCCACAGATCCTCCTTGCTAGCGATGTCCTCGCTGTCGCCATCGCCGCAGATAAGTACGATTGTATGAATGCCCTACAATTTGCCAGCAGGGTCTGGATTCGAGAGCAGAAAGGAAAATCAGAAGACCTTATGCTTCTCACGGCCGCGGCCTACCTCTTTGGGGATGCACGAGCGTTCAAGGAAGCCACTGCAGCATTGGTACTCAACCATCACGGCTCTTATCTTACTCTAGCTGGGGAAGACGCTGGATCTATCATGCCCTGGGAGGTATTATGTAAGTACTTCAGTAATCGTGTCGACACGTAACTAACATGCTCATAAATAGACTTGCTGGAAGAGCAAAGAGGCTTCGCGAGGCTACAGTTAGCAGATATTCTTATCAGCGGAGTTAACTTTGGTAACTGCCCCGGTTACTGTGGATGGCAAGACAGATATACTCACTCGTATATAAAGAAATTGGATGCTGAGGATCTTTGGCCGGCGCACCTCTTCAATATGTCTATATCAAGAGCGTTAGAGAAGGCGGACATGATGCCTGATCCGGTTCCTCGGGAAAAAGGCAAACCTTGTTCCATAGCTCGCTGCCACACGGTCCCAAACTATAGAGCTTTTCGCAATCTTCGGGTAGAGCGATTAAAGGGGGAGATCGGGCTTTGCCTTGAATGCGTTCGGGGAGGGAGTAACAGTTTCAAATGTGGACAACCATCTCACAGTTCTGAGGACTAATTAATATATATTCAAGAAGTAGTCATTTCACTTATATACAAAGATTTATTGTCAACTGTGGCCCTATCACCAATGGCTCTCTTTAGTTTCACCGGTCGTGATTTTAAAGTTGTTGGAAGCTGAGAGCTCCCACGGTCTAACTTAAGAAGCTGACCATACTGGTAGCATTCCTTAAAAGAATAAAATCATCCCAACTATTGCAGTCATCGCAGTCCATGATGTGAGGTCATATCTATGAGCCTCTGAAACAACCACTGTGGTAGCATAGGGCGCTTCCTCGGACTCTGAAAGAGCTTCACCCTGGCGATAAGGAGGTGGTGATTGGGGAGGAATGGCTGAAGTGTAGATTTGGAGTGTTGTCAAGATACTTGTCTCGGTAGTCAAGCTCTTTGGAGATGTTGGCTTCGAAGGGTTCGCCTGAGTTTTCGTGCTGGACTCTGGTGAGCGATCAGCTGGGACGGAGGGTTTTTGGTTCCCTTGCCCTGGTTTATGGCCTTCCTTTAATCCTGCAACCGAAGTATGGTCCGCAGGCTGGTACGTCTTGTAACTAGGATGGGAACTGTCTCCGAATCCTGGGGATAGAGAAAGACTCTCAGGCTTACCACCTATGGAACCACCATGTGAACCTGTTGTAGGTTGTACCACAGGATGGCCGTTGCCGGCAGCGTCTGTCTGATGTCCTCCAACCCAACCTGAAGGGTACTGAACAACCGGGTGTGTATAAATCGCACTACCAGTCTCATACGCAGCCTTTGGAACTGTCAGAGTAGCAACATCCCCTCCATGAGTATAAGCAATAGTTGTCATATCCACTGTTGGGTACACCTGATGCTTACACCCGCATGGGCTATAGAGAAGGGTAATCGGAACACAAGTTGTGATCAGAGAAGCAGGGTTGCTTGGGTTAATAGTAGTGTACGTAACAATGGTTACCGTCTCGGCAAATTGAGTCTTGGTGTAAGCATGACCGATGTTCAAAGTCGAGTAAGCAGTGTGTATGGCAGTTGGGGTAAGGAGGGATGTTGGCAGGCGGGTCTCAGATGTGGTATCTGTGATGATGGAGTGAGAGGTCGAAAGAGTCTTTGAGCCAACACTCCTATTGTAAAGGAAGAAAGAGGGTAAGATGAGTCTGTTTGACTGTAGGGTGAAGTAGAAGTTGATCCAGAAGTTGTTATATCGGTCTGGGCTCCTGTAGTCTGTAAGGAGGAAGTAGAGGGAGTTGCGGATGCAGAGGATGTAGAGTCGGAGGGGGAAGAAACCACCTTGCCATAGAGGGTCAAAAGACGGTTAGGTGCAATCGCTCGATGCAGAAGCTTTTGATCGCTGCCAAGAATACCACCACAGAACAGAGTACGATCTCCAGGACATGGAAGATCGCAGCTTGCGTCCATAATGAATTCTGTATCATCAAGCAGATCGGCCTTATAACAAGTCCTGATAGACATTAGCTTGGGGACTTATAGATCAGAAATGGGTAAATGAGCCTAGCTGCTTCGTCAGCAGCAACTATGATACAGACTGCTCAAACGCGCTCCAAACAGTACATAAAAAGGAAAACTTACTCTTGATAGACACCAATGTACTTGCTTCCGGAAGCCAAGTCGACACACTTTCCGGTGGTCATTTTTGGATCAGCTGCTACCTCTTTGAAGGATGGATAGCCCTGAAGGGACTTCAAACAGCCTGTGAAGGCATATTCACCAAGGGCAGGAATGTTACTTGCAGTAGGAGTTGATGAGGTCGAAGGCGAAGCGGAAGTATCTGATGTGGACTGAATCTCAGTGGAAACACGGCTGGTATCGCTCAAGTTCGAGTCGGTGACTGTGTGTTGGATCGTGGTGGCTGGGGTTGTGGTGCCCGATGTCTCCAAGGTTGATGTTTCTGCAGAGGATGTTCTAGTAGTCAACGTCTCGGAGGCCAACATCTCGATGCTGGTAGAATCGGTGTGCAGTGAGACTGTACTTGTTGCAACGGTAGTTAGCTCCAGAGAAGCTGATGTAGATTCCAATCTGGCATCCGATGTTGACTCTGATACAGATTCTGACGACGACGACGAGGAATGATCGGGTAGTGTAGATGCTGACAGTTCAGTCGTGATGAGATAACCGCCAGTGGGGTTGTAGACTGAAGTGCAGACTCCGATGTAGTCCCTGAGGGAGCATCTTGCGACAGCGATAGTGATGTAGATAGTGACAACGTTGTTGATAGTGAGGCAGTTGCTTCGGAGGTAACAGCTGATGTAGTTGTAAATGATAGCGACTCCAGTGTGCCGGCTGACGTAGTCTCTGACGTGAGTGCCGATGGCAACGATGATGATGATGATGTAGTTTCTGGGGACCCGGGTGATATCGACGCTGAAGAGATTGTGTAGAGTGTTGATGAAGTCTCAGATGACGCAGAGGTTGATGCTGATGAAATCATCTTGGAAGCAAAGTTGGTGCTAGGCTGCTAGCTGAAGATTTTGTCCCACTGAATGACTCAATCAGATCGCATTCATAATACGGAGAAGGTAGGAAATTTACAGCAATGCATCTGCTTTCCCTGTCGCATCGATCCACGCATCCCTACATACTATCTTCTTCATCACGTCGATAGATACATTCACCGGTTGAGGAAGTATCGCAACTGATAGTAAACTTGTTCTCGTTAGGACCAGTATAAACACTGCCAGCCATTTCCTCGCAGGAAAGCTGTCCTGAGGTTGCCGTCGTTGACGCCGCCGCCATTGATGTGGTTGTAGAAATTTCGGTTGGGGCCTCAGTTGTAGATGAGGCAACTGGTCGGGATGCTATAGCCATATCCTTGTTGGAGTCACTCATGAAACCATTGAACCCATCGTACAAGTAGCAATCGTTGAACCAGTTGTCGAACGTGACTGCGCGACAAGCCAAGGTATCAGCGCAGAATGTCATGCATTCCGTGAAGCTGCCCAGCTTGCTATAGTCGACCTGATTACCGCCAGTTGCTTGCAGGCCGCAAAACGTCGGTGTGGGATGGATTATCGAGTTGGTTGCAAGGTGTTGGCACCGAGACGGCAGATGTAGTAGTCGGGATTGTCGTAGATGTTATCGCCATAGACGATGCAGCAGATGGCAGCAAAACAGCCATTTCATACAGATTGTTGGACGCTGGGCCATCCGATTCGTCTAGTGTGTAGCACAAATACTGACTGCGGTCAAATAGTGCGGCTTTGCAGCCTGACGTAGTAGCACACAAGTCGATGCATGACGACAAATCGGTGACCCCGATGGTCGGACCGATTTGGTTACCGCCGAGTGAATATGCGTTGCAAGTAATCTCGAATTGCGTATCGCCATTCTTATATAAAGCTTATAAGTATATGTAATCCTACTCCATTATATTATAACTACCTGCTTGTATTTTTCTTTTTATATAAGTTTTCATTTTTATTATTAGTAACTTAAATATCGACAGATATCTACTTATAAAGTAAAGTAAAATACTAGTAAGAACTTAAAGTCCTATTATAAAACCAGAGATTAACTTTTAAAAGATACCGCAAGCTCTAACTTCTAATCAATCAATAAACAAACTCACACGCTCGTAATAACAATGCGGTTGCAGCTTTACCCTGCACCTGAATCTTGGCCTCGGCCCGTTGCGCTGAGTCCATTGATATAAGCGGGGAATGATCCGGGCCCTGCAGATCGCTGCCTCTTCAAGCAATGACTGTGTTGAGGCAAAGGTCTTGCACCAATCGGACTGGCCGTCTTCTCGGGCCGCTACACCATTTGGCTTGGCTTCTCCGACTTAAAAGATAACTAAACAGAGAACATCGTGAGATTATCAAATCTGTTGAACATTTTAATAATTTCAAGTATACCAAGTGTAAGATTGAAGAGAAGAGTGCTCTGATTGATTCTCTGCTGCTATATTATTCTCGTATTGGCCATTTTATCAAAAGCAAGCCAAGCCAGATGAGGAAACCCATTTGAGCTTCGGCCTTGCGGGGCTTGACGTTACAACAGAGCTGGGCTAGGCATCAAGCGCTGTGGGGGCTTGGTCATATTGAGCTCAAATATCAAGGATTATACGGATATAATTGCCGGCTGACTGCTTTTTACCGCGTACAAATTCCCATCGACTACGGGATTGTCGACGGATCTGGCCGCGATACCCGTAAGGAGTGGAACACAAGAGTGACTGTCAACGCTGTGTTGCTATTGAGCCGCCTTGAAACGGCTAGTGCTGACTCCAAAGGATTTTGAACGGAACCAAAGGGTCCTGTAGTTGAATGATGTCCACTTAGGGAACGACTGTGCAAGTGATAGTGAGTTGAAAGGAAATTATAGGACATTTGCTGTCGTCGTATATTTTCACCTTTTCGATTTTGTCATTGGCGCAGATACTAAGAAATTAGGCGGCTAGCCTGCTTACTCCTCCGAGAATAGACCGTGGATAATTCAGAAATGGAAAAGTCACTTACCTGCAGATGTTTTCACATTATTATAGAAAGAGGGTGTCTAGATAAAATCTGTAAAATGTGTCCTTTAGAACGAGAGTATGTAGATAGACTAAGCAACAGTTTTTGAGCTCAGAGTGATAGGGTTAGCCATACTGAAAAAAAACCCAAATATGCAGATAATACATAGCTGAACGTAGTATCAGTCGCTGTACCTCCTCTTACTACAACAATAAATAATAAATAAAAATGGGGATTATCTTTGTAACTGGATAATTATACGAAAGCTGGTCTTTTCGTTTATTGGCAGGAGGAATATTCGGTGACTTTGAAAATGGGCCCAGGCTAGCTATACCCATACTATTGCGGAAAGATCGCTAAAGAGGCCAATAGGTCGTGGCGGTATGTCTATGCGTTGGATAGGTCTTTTTGTAAAAGACATTCCTTCGGAAGCAAAAGCTCATTTGCCGATGTCTGATATGACGGGGATATTGAAAGTGTGAAGCTGATTGTACTCCAGTCAAAAGCCTTAATGTTGGGTATATAAGCCCTTGACTCTCCCAGATTTCTTTCAGCAATCACTCGCTCAAACGCTCAAACTTCATATCAACCTTTCAACTAACTCCACAATCTACAACCATCAAAATGCTCATCAACACCAGCATCCTCACCCTTCTCATGGCAGCCTTCGCTGCAGCCTCTCCCATCACAGAGTCCACATCTACCCTCACCAAGCGAAACTCAGTCAACGACTGTGGCGACTCTACTTTTGAGAACCACTCCTCTGGAGGCTCTCCTCAAGTCTCCGACTGTCAGCAAATTGCCCGCAACATCGCTGGTGGCGGCACCTGGACCGTCGGTGCTGGTGGCGAGCAACACCAGCTAGTCCAGTACGGAACCTGTGCTTTCGGTGCACAGGGCGCTGGATCCAACATGAATGCTGCGTATATCGGCAATCAGGACATCATTGATCTGATCAACAGCTCTATCCAGAAGTTTCAGTGGGAAGGAAAGGTTGGCGCTGCCGGTGTCATGGGATGCCAGAGTCTTACTGGACTGGTTGGAGGAGTTGACATGCGATGGGGTATCTACCATACTTAAGCACTTGTGAAAGTCTTTTGGTGATACTAAGTCATTTCGGGTTGGAGGATTACACCATTGGGTGACAGGAGGGTTTGGTGATGGATACAAGAGGAGCTGTTGTCTTTACACTGCATGGTATTTTCTATTCTTAGTCTAGCTCTTGTTTAGCTAGTCAGAGAACAAGTTTCGTTAACTGTATATATAGAACCTTTCTTCTACCGAGATGAAAGATGACTTTGCTTTATTGACACTACACTTGTCTACAAGCAGTACCTTCCTTTATTGTAGGTAATACAGAGCCGCAGACCTATATAAGTTCTCTCTATAAAGGTCTTAAATGTATATATTATTATTATCTTAGCGCACCTTAATAACACCTTCCTAAAGCGTCGACACCAATTGGTCATAGGCTTCTATTTTCGATTTCAGCCATCCTCGGCCGAGACTCACAACCTCAGGACATACAGCTTACTGGAATAACAGGTGGCGTGACAACCAAAAGCAGCTTCTCAACGTCGAGATCTGGACGAACCCGTCATGGGCGGGGGTCGAACGAGGTAGGGATCGAATGCCATTTGCATGATCTGAGCAAGTGAGTCCCGGCTCACTCGAATGGTGGGGAGAGAATTGATATTTAGGAAGTATGTAGTCAAATCTCCCCTAAAATCAGGTTGACGAGATGCCTGACGGATGTCTTCCATTGCCTTTGCACCCTGCAGAATTCGCTGAGATTTCTGATTCGGGAGAACCATCGGCTGGCTGAAGTCTGAAGTTTGGTTAGTTTCATGGCCCGATTTAGCTGGTAGCAAAGTATCAGTATCGCGTACCAAGTTGGAGGAATCTCTGAATTGTCGTGCCTGAGATTGGCACATAGCGACGTCCATCTAAGACGGCAAATAGTATTCCGGTTTGACTCGTTCCCAGAGGACTTCTCGGGTCGTAGTAAGCTTCAACAAAACAACCAAACACCTTTTGCTCCCAGTATCGACCTGACTTGCCCTGGGGACTGTTAGCCCCTCTAGGGGGGTAGTTGAGTAGAGGCGGTGTGAGAGTATCGCTGCTACCAAATAGATAGACCATTATCATATGAACAAGTTTATGGGCTGTCGCCTGGGTGAGAAGAAACAAGTAATTCTGAAAAGAAAACCCTCGACATCTCCTGACTCAGCCACGCTCACCGCAGCATCCACCAGCTAAATAATTCTCATAAGTACGTTGTATTTATCGAGGGACAGTGTGAGGCTTCTTACAAATTTGTTGATGCGAAAAGTAGCAGCATATTTTGGACTGTATGCATTAGGGTCCCTGGCTTCCAAGAGGCCTACGGTTTTAGGCAGCCATAACCCCGCCTATCATACACGACCAACTTGTCCACTTTTTATGCTCTTCCTCAATGTTTCTTCAATCTTCTCTCAATCTATACTCTCTCATTACTTCACCATGGACCCAGAAGAACTAGAAGCTCTAACCGAGACGCTGAAAGAAAAAGCCGCGGCCCAATATAGGCTACGTGTCCCATTTCGAGATATTCAGTCTAAGCGCCATCGCCATGTCCTAGATGGCGCAATCAAAAATGCCTTGGCTACTGAACTTGCGCAATTCACGTACGCTCAACTCATGGATGGGCTACCCACCGGAGACGTGTGTTTTGACCGCCGTTTCCCTCATGTCTTTGGTGAACATCCTATCGACTCATGCCACGATGAGCTATGTCCCGGGGCTCTTGAAAAGGCCCAAGAGTATTATCAACAGTGGGACTCCGATATTCTGACTTTTGATCCAATGGTAAGCCGTACCTTTAATGTTCGTTGTCGTATTGCTACTGACTGTTCTAGAGCATTGAGAAATATCAACATGCCGAGATTGGGTCTAGAGCTTTTAAGACACGTCTAGTGGAGCTAGTAGCAGTAGCTCTTCATGAAATCGCCGTTCTGTTATTTCAGCTTAACTTCCAATTACACAGAGGAGGAAAGGCAGACATTGACTACGTTACTAACTGGAGGATACCAGCCTCTGAGCTTGAAGGCCTTGTTGACGTCCCGCCACGGCCGACCCTCTTTAGTCACCACGCCTATCTCGATGCAGACATCTACCCGAATGGAGTTGCTGACATAGTTGGGTATTGGGCTGAGGATCGTATCCTCGGAGGCGTAGCAATCTTTGACCGTCGGGCAGAAACTTCATCAGATACGCCATTGCCCAACATCTACTTTCATTCCTGTCGCCACAAGCAGACTTATCGCGTTTACCAGCTTCGCGATGATCAACAAGAGGCACTGTTTGCATTCCTACTCGCAGAAACAGATTGTCGTCCTCCTGAGCCCAACCCGCTCCCTATTTTGAGTGATGCACAAAATCGCGTTCGTGTGGACTCGGAATACGCCCTCACTCATCATGAGATCTTTCGGGATATATGGGGAAGGAAACCAATCACAATTGAGCAGCGGAGACTCATAGACAGACAGGCAAAGTCGGATCTTGACTATCCTGAAGCCCTCGAGGAGGTTATCCGGATCAATGAGCAGCTTGGGTTTCCTATCCCAAAATTCAGAGAACGATCACCATCGGTATGATATTTGATGTAGTTAAGTATATACTATTGATTGTGTGAACTTGTGGAATCTAGGTTGCTTTAAATAGCTATAAATAGAAATTCAGAAGTTGAAATGCGGTATCCGCTATACTTAGAATAATCGTGTAAATTCAAATGCGTTTAAGCCTATATTTATAATTCTTAAAATCACGATTCTATAATTTTATTAACAAGGATCAGTTCAGAGGCTCAAGAGGAATAGACAGACAGACGAGCAGATATTATAAACAAGTCTTAGACACAGGCCACTCAAAGAATAGTCAGAGAGCGGATTAGAATAACTCCTCTTATGACCTAACCGACCTGGCTACTGGTGTATATACATCTACGACCCGAACGTGCGGTGGAAATAGGTAATACAGAGCCACAGGCTTGCACAACTTCTTTCTATCAAGGTCCCAAATGTATGTATATATCCTTATCTTGGCATACCCTAATAAATATAACTTGCTATCTATATCTTGGTGCAGTTAAATATATATAATATATAAATGCGATAATCTTAATGTCTATAAATAAATCTACATGCAATCTCATGAGCGTGACGTCTTAGAGTAATACCTTGGAGGAGCGTACCATAGTTCCAAGAGCTTTTCAAGCCTGGCCGTGAAATCGACCCGGCGATATTGAGTAGGAGGGGTAGTTGTACTGGTCAAGAGAGTCTGTGTAATTTTGAGGGGGATGCTGAGCCATTGGATGTTCTTGTAGATAGCGATAGTGATGACGGTCGGATATGGTGAAAGGTTGCTGGACAATGGAAGGCGACAAGTGGCTCTTGTTCTGTAGAGGGATGCTTGTTGAGTCATTGCGTATATGAAACGTCTCTACTGGCTCTCTGGGAGTTCTTATCACTCGTCCCGGGTGAACAAGATTGAAAAGAGCAACGGTGACGAAGATCATCGAAGCGTCAAACACATAAATATATATTTCAGTTGACTGCAATGCGCCGTTCGATCCGGTTATGTACTCAACCAAACGGAAGAGAGATCGGATCATAATTAGAGCACTGTTAACGTAGAGAACGAGGACAAACTGTTTCCAGGGAGAGATTGAAGAAAGGCTTTTGCTGGTCGGGTTTGCAATAATTTGGCGATGGAAGATATGAAGAATGGTGATGAAGAATGCGAAGAAGTAGATTTGGACAGCAAGGCCAACGATGATGATGTTCTGCCCCATCTTCTGGTCACCCTTGGACTTGGCTTTGGCCAGCATACCTCCTCCTGTGTTTATCAGAGGTTAGCATCACGGCTAACGCCAAAGGATACAGTTCCAAGTTACCCGCAGACTGTGCCAGAAAGGAAATGACATCGCCAATAACAAAGGTCTTTGTCAAAAATTCAATTGGGACCAGTGAGTAAGAGTCGGCCTCGAGGGATTTGATGAGTCTTCCAAGCGACATATAGATAGAAGCTGCCAGCATTGTCGGACCGAGGAGTAGAAGCAGACTTTGGAGGAAATAAGGCATAAGAGCCCAGTCAGGAGTCTGCTTTGCAGATACTGCACGCCCGGCATAACCAATTGCCTCGACTGTTGCGGCTTGATGAGTGTGTATTCGGGGGCAAGCAGTGCTACCTCACTTACAAATACATCCAATAAGGAATGGAACAAGATAGAAAGTTCTGTGCCAAATGAGTTGAAAGAGGTGGCAGAGTGTTAAAGCACTAAAGAGAGCCAGAAAGATAATTGCGGCGATAAAAGAGGGATCGTAGTGATAGAGCTTGAATTCCGACATTGCAGGGGCGTTGGCTACGAAACGACTGAGCTTTGGTGTAAGGAAAAGAGAGACCAAAAGCGAGGGGAAATCTTTTCTTTTTGCTTGGACAATAATACAAACGAGCGTCTAGAATAAGAATCTCAAAGTTATTATACCAAAGAGTTCTCCAGAGGTACCAGAAGTATTTATCTAAGCGCAACAACTGTTAACACATCAAGACAACAATGACCGGCCTATCCGCTAATGTTAGGCTTGCTGATCGACCCACCCGTATTATTTACGAGCGGGGCATGCGTTAGTGCGGTATGCAGGACTGGATTAAAAATAGGATCTCTAGTCCATACATACCAAGAACCTCATAAGGGCGAAGAGGCAATATATATATATATTACTTAGCTGTAAAGACAAAGGCTCCTGAACGCCCATTCACGACCCTTCACGACTAATATATATTTCTTGCTTTATATGGATTTTGCAATCAGGGCACTCTGTATTTAATTATTGAAGCTAGACCGTTGATTTGCGCTTGCTGCTTTCCGTGTAATAAAAGCGGGCGACTAAAATTTACGCGTATTTCAGCAATGCCCCAAGCTCCCTATCTACAGGTATTCCAATCGAGGACAGTTTTATTTTTAGTTCTGGAGATAAGTTACAATTGATAACCTGTTATTATCTAGTTATATATATTTACCCCAGCCTAAAGCTTAACCTTATAGGCAGCAGTCAACCCCATAGCTATTATTACACCATCGGGATTTTTATTCTTCCCAGTTCTAACTCCTTTTCTCTCACCACCTCAAGCTCTTATCCGCATCCTCTAATGCAGCTAAAGTACGCGTAATTAAGAACTAGCTACTTCCCTTCTGTGCCTCTTTCTCGCCATTCCTCTAAACCGCTGCCGCAAAAAGCATATCGGCAATATCAGCCAATCCAGGCACTTACAAGGGCCCTTCACCCTTCTTTAGTGCTCTGCAGTTTGGTCCAGGAATGCAACGCTTTAGGCATAAGGATTCAAGGAAAGGCTGCCTCGAGTGCAAGCGCCGGCATATCCGGGTAAGTTCTCTTTATGTGCTACATACATGCGTGAGTATTATTAATAAGATTTGGCAGTGCCATAAAGGCAAACTTGTTTATATAAAATGCATTACTGCAAAGCGAAATTGCGAGTATCGCGAGCGCAAGTCTCCGGCACGAACCATATCCCACGAGATTTTGTTCATTTAGAATTCTCTTAGTCGCTTTCTCAGAGTTTATTCACAGGATATGAACGATGCCACCTTGTCATCCTCAGAGCCGAACGCGACCTTGATGCAAGATGCAGTGAACTCATCAGCCACAAGCAGCCACAACAACAAAAAAAGGCACAGACGACCGACGTCAACATGAGCCATCTAGAGCTACTTGTTCATTTTTCGTTTGCCATATATGCCCCGAAGCTTGAAGAGGATCATTCATCTACAAAGTTAGAACTAGAAGCTGCTTTGAGAGATAAGTATTTAATGCTCAAGGTCCTGGCAGTCTCGGCTCGACATTTATCAACCGCCCATACCGACGAGGCAGATTGCTGTTCGCGCCAGGCAGTGGAATTGCAAACCAAGGTTAGCGAACTGTTCAACAACGTGGATACTGTTACTGCCGATGAGGATTCCTTTACCAGGCTACTCTTCTCCTCCATACTAGGCCGCCATATGTTGGTCAAGGTGCTTGCTAGGCGAGATCCTGATCTCGAGTCATATACCGACCGATTTACCCAAGGTGCACGAGTTCACCGGGACATCAGAGCTGTCATGACAGTATAAGAATGGGGGATACTACTGACTTCAAAGGTCGGGCTTCTTATCACGAAGGGCCTTGATCCTCTGGGGTATCATGACCCACCTCCGCTTCGCCCGAATTTTATGTCAATGCTTTCGCGGACGGTCATGATAAGGAGGCGTGCACCAAGGCTCTTTCCATGATAGATGGGGCTCTGGATAATCTACAGTATTCCCAACAGGAACTCATTTGCCTTGCGCAGAATATTCCTTTGGCCGAAGTGCATCTACGACCTGAACGTGCAGGGGAACTTGACTTGGCCAACATCAATCCCATTCAATACCCCAGGAAAAGTGGCATCCTTCGTTAGTGGTCAGTATTTAAAATACAAGTGGGCACGGTATTCAAGTACCATGGCAAAAGCAAACCACAATTACCAGGCCAGGCCAATCGCACGGCGATAGCATTGACTGTTATGGGCAACAGCCCAAAAATAGGGACGTATGTAGTGAAAGATTGCAAATAAGTTTGTACATTAGGTTTGAGAGTGCAAGCTCTGCTATGTAACAGAGTGACTAGACTCTTGAATTAAAGTATCTATAAAAGAGGCCATCGTCGTGATGTTGGTATCAGCATGGCCAAAACTATGCAGCCAGCGAGACTCAACTGAAACTTCTGTGGTTCCCCTCCCCGATGGCTGTAGTTCGATGCTCTGTATAACAGGCATTTCATTCTTCTTGTTCTGTCGCAGATGTGCTTTCGGCAGCTCAGTTACCGTTTCGTGACTCCACGATAGATCCAAGTCACTCCTAGACTCAAACTTCTTCTGCTCGACTTGAACGGTAACCTCTTGGAATACAACAATGCCACCGTTTAGGAATGACTGTTGATGTGAGGTGTAATGGTGCTCAGCAGGGTAGACATCCACTGTGTCTGTGGATGGGAGTCGCTCATTGTGGTTGTGGGCTTCGCTGCTTTCAGCTGGACACAAGTTTATCGTTGAGGATGACCGTGTAGAATCTTTTGATGAAGCTCTTAGTCTCATGATTGGAACGCGAGGTTTCTTGCTCTTCGAGTTGACTGATCCTTCGGAACGTTTTAGTCGACGGAGGGTTGATAAAGGCCCAGACGTGAGCTCGTTATTAGCCCGACTTGCGGGCATCGTTGATGGATCGAAATCCTGGTGAAGAACCCTTACAAACTCCTGCCGAGACTGTTCCAAGACTTGTCGCATACCGAAGAAGTTGAGGGGGACCCATTGGCAGTTTGGACCGGATGATATGACAGGGTGAGAGATCTTGAGCCTCAAAGCCATAATCACCGTCTCCTCTGCGTCGCCTCCGTCGATCCCATAGGGAAGTCGTAGTATGGTAGGGCTAAGCACGGCATCATGGAACAAAGGTTCCTGTACCAATTCGTGTAGTGAGTGAATGGCATTGGAAAGATGATGAGCAAATGATTCTTCGTCAGGAGACCTTAAAGACACCCCCGAGGTCCTCAGCCTTTGAATAACTTCTGGAATTCGAAACCCACTCAGCCCTTGTACCATTCTAACCTGCGTCTCGCCGATAGTGCTTAGTGGCAGAGGTACCAATGGAAGTAAATCACGAGCATCCCTTTGTACCAGGACGTGATGAGTATTAAGACCTCGGTCTTGAAGCGCGAACAGGCCAAGGTGAACTCCGGGCTTGATACGGCCTTGCTGAGATATAAAGGCCTTCATGTCGCGTAGCTTGAGTTCCAACTCGCTTGACGGGATCTGCATCTGCAAATGGTTCCTCGCATCGTTGCATACTTGAACAGGGTCGACGAACCGATATCCAGCTGTCTCGAGTCTCTTTACCTCGTCATCTGATGTGAGACGACGGACCAAAAACATGAGTGCTCCTCGTTCGTCGATATCGTTCTCAAGCTCAATGCCAACCCCCTTCTCGAGGTGGCTTTCCCCTGTCGTCGTCGATCCCTTGCGTAGTATCTCGCTCGTGTCGGAAGTTTGGTTGTCGCGATGCTTCTCCAGTGCCTGTAGGTATGCAGGGTTTGCCACTGATCGTTTGGGGATAATCTCATCCCATAGAATACCCATCGTCGTGATGGATTCGTCGAGACGATCGCTGAGCTTGGAGGCGGCGACGCAGAACAACTCTCGGAAGATGACTGAGTATCCATCGATGAGCTCTCCGTCGGCGTTGATTAGCTGAATACCCTTTGTCGGATCTTTATGCTGGCTTTTGTGCGGTAGCTGTCGTAGATGTTGCTTCATGCCGTTTATTAATCCCGAGATTCCAGTCCAATTCCGTGAAGCCTGGAACATCCAGAGGAACTGTGGATGGGCAGTGTTGAACTTGTCGTCGGTGTTCTATAAAGGAAGACTCGATGTCAGTGACTGAGCTTATAAGGTAGACCCAAGATATAAAATCTTGAAAGTGCATAATCATCTCACCTCTCCGATGAAGAAATCGGTGACAACAGTGTTTGGGAAGACTCCGTTGCTGTCGACGAGAAGACATCCGTCTTTATTGAAGACAACAGCCGCAAGCTCAATCTGTTGAGCACGAAGGGCTGCATCTCTTAGAGTGCGGGCTCGGAGGATAGCTGATCCAGCGATAATAATACAGGCACTGAAAGACTATTGGGGGTCAGTAAGGAGGCCTGGACGTATTCCATCTGGTGCTGCGCCGATGGGAAGGCGGCTGAGACCTACTAAACAAATAACTGCTATCGCGGTCGCAGTGCGCGATCCCCGTTCCAATTTCTTCAGATGAAGCAGTCTGTACTGAGTGCCCACAGAAGCACACCAGTGCATACTGGATACTGCTCCAGCAAGGATGATGGCAGAAATAGTTCGCTTCCACCAACTGCTCGCTGAGAGCGACTGGAAGATAAAGAACATGCCCAGCGCCACAGTACTCGCAGCGACGGCAATGATAGCAGCACCCACGATATACGCAGGCTCGTAGATACACTGATAGTTCTTGATGGAAGCGTTGGCCAAGTAGTGCATACCGCAGATGGCACAGCCGCAAAGGATACCAGCTGTTATTACTCTCCACCAGGCGATTCGATTCGAGATGCCTATCGCGTAGAATGCGCCGAGGAGGACAAGAACAGGCATGCAGAAGGAGATTACTGTCATGCCACTGGAGTATACAATCTGCATCTCTGCCTCGCCTTCAGCAAGAGTGAGTGCGATGTTGCCGATAAAGTGCTGCACCGCAAGCGATATTAATTAATAGTGTATAGAGCGAGGTAAGCTGAAACTTACCATACACCAAATGGCTATACCGCCCATGGTGATCGCGGATGAACATAATATCAGACTAATGCCTCTGTATTAGCAAACCGTCTTGGCAGTGTCTTTTCTTGGCGAGAGGTATCAATCGTAGGTAGCATACTGATTCGAGATTCCGTTAAACCATGATCTCCGATTGATCAATTCGAGCGTCGAAGCAGCCCCCACCAAGCTGATGAGGTAGCTGAGCGCGAGATAACCTGCATTGTACGCCTTTGGCACAATATGGCCCTGATACTGCTCAAGAAGGGCCTCGACAGTCATTTTTCGCTTATCGCAACAGCGCAACGAGAAATGGAAAGGAGATCAAGAGTCAAGAAGAATGGATACATGGCAGACTTAACGGATGGAGCCAGGGAACACAGATCGACAGAGCTTAAGACTCGAAGCGTCGAGGCACAAGGGGGGTCGCATCGGGCGTTTCATAAACGGAGGCGTTAGTCCTCCTAGAGATTTTAAACTTTGAGAGAGTCATGGCTTGCAGGTGGCATGAAAGCATAAATCCGATAGGGGGGGGATGAAGGCCCATACATTCCGCAGAGGCGACCAATGCTTGAGGGGAGGGCTTGAAACCCGGCACTTGGGCGTTTGCTTCCTATTGCTTAGTGCATTAGTCAGGTATGGGGTAGTGCTGACGGGGACAAGGATCAACTCGGGGTACTCGTCCCGTCTACAGCGAAGAAAATTTACTCGGTTTATCCCACTCTGTGATATAATTTCAACCCTTGCTCAAACTGTCAACGCACAGACAGGCGCTGGAAAAAGCAACAGCGGGATGTTAGCCTTACTTAGTGGTTAGCAAACTTAGCGCTGACCTAGGTCCGGGAGCAGGCGCACTAAAAGATAGTGTATTTAACCTGGCTTATCTCTGCGATGAAGGTTATACAGAATGCGATGGGGGAGGGCCTTGATAAAACAAGTCGAGTTTGAACAATTGTAGAAACAGCCTCTGTAACACTGGGTAACACAAAATCAGGGCATCCAGATCTTCATGCATGCCGTCAGTTCCGTCCCGGCCTTTGGGACAGCTTAGCGCGGCAGAAGAGATGATGTACCTATATCACATCCAGGGGTCTCGGCCTATAGACCGGGTCGAGAACGGCTTTAGGAAAACTCGGATTTAGGAGCCGGGTTTGTGATAACAGTAGAAACTCTATCTCTCATGGCGTAGAGTATACTCGCTTGTAAAGCTACTACTCAATGGCTACTATCAGGAGATAAACGGATTTGTATAAGGCTTAGGTTTGTAGATCTGGCGGCCGCCATGTAAAAAACCATTCCTGCCGCATCCAGAACACACAGACCCTTGGCCTAAACAGCCACAACAAGCCCCAGGCTAAACTATCGATTTAGTGCACTCGGGGAACAGGCGGGAATCAGCCCGGGGGCATTCCAGCGCGCCCAGAGCTTTGAGTTGAGGCGGCGCACGGACAACAACCGGTCGGGACGGAAACTTGGCCCTTCCATTCGTACATGGGGATATATCTCGTATCCCGCCCTTGTTTGGTTTTACGGATTGGCTTTAAAAATCGAGGATGTAAATTAACCCAAAACAACGAGTGCAATATACAAAGCGGAGGCCATACAGAGTACAGTCCTGTGAAATTGTTTAAAAAGGCACTGCTATTCCGAACAGCATGTAGATCACGCAAACGCCTGCTGGAAATCTGATTGATGGGGATATGTTCCTTCAGAACGAGCGGGGAGGCATTTTCATCGCGGTGAGCGCGCTGCTCAAGGCCATTGCATACTTCTCCCTCACAGCCAGACTCCAGCACGCCTACAGGTGCATCACGTCTACGAGGCGCTCTTTAACATCTTAATAGAATGCCATCGCGTCGGCTGATGGCCATGATAGGTGAGCGAAAACAGTGCTAGACCTCGAAAGTAGATTTAATATCTTCAGTCTTACCTGGGAGTTTATGAAGCAGATAGAATATTAGGGTCACGCAATCAATATATAGAAGGATACGCTTATTTTGATGCAGGATATATTTAATCTTACAGCCTGAGATTCTAACTTTAAGCTTCTCCTTTATTTAGATAATAATTATTGCACAATAGGATATATCCGCAAATGGCTTTAATTCGATCCATATTAGCCAGAGGGGAATTCATACTAAGAATTTTGCTGCTTCCTAAAACTCTAGGGTAGTCAGTCAAGTAGTCGAGGCCTATAAATAGCACGAGGCTTTGCATTGTGGCTGGGCACTGGCAGGCAAATGCAGATTGAAGATCAGGCAGACTCTGGATAATTATCGTTGAGCAGCCAATAGAAGTGCTTAGAAATTGCTAATGCAATATAATTGTGGGTGTATTATGCGCTTAGTCACCTATCGTCCAATCCCGATTGGGTAGGCTTAGTGGTGTATAAAATCGTTGTGCATCGTAGTTCTTACGCTGCTGCCTCGAAGGATTCCATCGGTGACAGAATAACTGCCTAGAAGATGCCGATCAGTCGATTTGCCCTCTGTTTGAAAATACTAAGAGGAGTTGGTAGAAGATGACACGCATACCATAGCCATTCATCCTCCGAGATGATACATATCATCAAGGCAGTGCATCTTAAGATCGTCTAGGACTTGGGGTATAAGTATTCGATTATCCCACTAATGCTGATAATAATACACCTCATCGCAACACAATACAATTTATACCTTAGATACACAATTAAAACCAGCCTAACATGACAGCCATCAACTCAGCGGCAGTCTTCCATCCCACCAGGGACTTCCTCCTCTTCTCAGCAGCCGTTGGCCTCCCCCTCAACTTCGTCCGCTTCTGCATCATGGTCCGACCCGTCGCCTTCTTCACCTTCATCCTGCTCATCTTCTCCGCCATCTTCGGCTTCACCATGAAACGCCTCCACCGCCAAGGCGCGCACCTCAAAGCAACATTCGCCACGCCCATCACCGACCCGTTAAACTGTCTCATCGCCGATGTATTGATGGGTATCCTGTCGCTATTGACGCTCAGCTTCACGTGGACGCATAACCGGTGGCAGGACACTGGGGAGACTTTCCTGGTGGCTTATTCCTCGACTCCGTTGATGTTTAACATGTTTCTCCATTTTTATCTGGCACTGCTTGTGCTGTTTAGGACGAGTCATATGAAGGATATTGTGAAGGAGCTTGTCGGGGATTTTGTGTCGAGCTCGCCTCAGCCTTGCCCGCATTGTCACGGTCGACCGGAATATCACGATGAGCATGATGAGGAGCAGGCTTTGGTCACTCCTCCTGCCGGAGAGCATGAGGACGCGCATGAGGGCGGGGCTGGTCCTGCGACCGTCTGGAGCCGATAAACACAGCTTCACTGACACCGGCAATTCTTTTGGAAAGGTTACTCTCTACTATATCAAGTTTCCATCTTGCTTGAACACTCTCTTACTCACTAGCTGGCGAGGACCAGTGGTATCAGGGCATTCATGTAGCCTCACGATAATACCAAGAACAATTAGTCTACTCAATCGTTCTACCTCTCATTCGTCAAATGGAGCTGAAAATATTGAAGCTTTGAGTTTCGTCTCTCTGTTGATTCCGCCTGGGACTTGCTCCGATATACGTTTCTAAGCTGAGAGGGGAAAAACGCTTCCAGTCATAACAAAATCGAGACCACACATGCCATTCTTGGTCATCAACTAATTTGCAGGCAGTTGCACAGCGGTCGTAACCCATCCATAGATCGACCAATTCTTCTCCTCATTCCTCCATTCCTTAACCCACATATACCCAGCCTTCTCCAAGACACGCTTACTTGCTCCATTTTCTTTGATAGTCTCCGCAGCACATCGCTCCGTAATAGTACCATTCACACTGGCTACTATCTCCTCCTCACTCAATGTAGTCCTATCTACAGCGATAGAATACTCCACCCGCGGTAGCCCCCACCAAATCTTCATAAACGCGACAAGAAACTCGGTAGCGTAGCCCTTCCCCCAAGCCTCCTTGCGGAACGCGTATCCAATCGCCGGCCAGCCCAGTTCACACTCTCGTCTGTATGTGCCACCAGCTCCGATGACTTCGCCTGTTTCAACAAGACTGATGACGTAGTACAAGTTGGTCTCGTCGTGCGGTGGGAGTCTTTGTGCAGCCCATTTCTCGGTTTCCTCAAGATCCTTGTCCGGGGCGCCTTGTGCAGTCCACATCATGACCTCTTTCTGGGCGCGCATGGGGAAAAGGTCTTTTGCAGCATCTTCGTAGAAAGGCCTGAGAACGAGACGCTTAGTTCTTACAGTCGGGCGTTCCTCAAATGGCGGGTAAGGCAGTTTCGTAAGAGTGGTTTTGATCTGTATGAAATCTGAGTTCTCTGGTTGATTCACGGTCATCTTGATAAGACTTGGTGACTGAAGGACCAGACGATAGGGAGAGCTTAAGTAAAAGTGGCTGGGTGGAGGCAAGACTAAAGATGATCAGAGGGCAAAGCCTCAAGGGAGATGCCGTACCTTTGTCGCTTTTATGCTTCAGGGCATCAGAGAGTCACAGTCAAGTAGCTATTGTCTTTATTGGCGGTTTTCTCTACTGCTCTTGACTCATTCCCTATATCGCGCAGCAAGACTCTGAGTCAGCCGACATCGGCGCCGTGGCCAAGGGTCTAGCTAGACCAAAGGTAGCAGGTTAGACAGCCACTAACGTCTCGTGATCCACTTCAGAATTTGGACAAGAAGGGGTATATTCGCGCCAGAGTCTTAGTAACTAGCAGAGGAAGGGGTCATTGTACGTTTGGCTGGAGAAATACAGGGTGAGCAGAATGATACTCAATCAATTGAGCCAGAAAGTCTGTTTCTTCTTTCCCGTCACTTCACCATCCATAATACCATCGCAGTATGCCTCGCCGATATAAAGGAACTCACTATGCCCGCTCGACCCGTCCAAAGGCCGCAGCACAAAAGGAATTCGCCCGCCGCAAAAGACAACAACGATATCACCAGACCTGCCCTCTATTGGACCCATACCTAAGTACCCCATTTTCGTGAGAAATGGTCGCTTGCCCTGCATCTTCCTCATACTCTCACGATAGTTATGCTTGGTATCTGCGCCTCGATGTTCCTCCTCCCACCGCAGGAGTTTCTCTGAAACGTCTTCTCCTGTAGCTGCGAGTCTGGTTATTTTGTCGAAAAGCTTGAGTTCCTGCAGAAACTGCTCGTGGAACCTAGCTACGTCTGTTTTCGCTCTTTGCTGATCCCCTTCCCATGTCCAGTAGATGTCTCCAATAGGCACACGCCATCGCGCCTCTTCCTTTTGAAGTTGGGTTCCTTTGCTGTCAGATTTACAAATGGATCTCTGCCATAAGTCGTCTATCTGGGCCATATAGCCAAGATATCTCTCGTAGTCCCAGCTCATATCCGTCCAGCCATCACCTTTGGCAACTTCCTCAATAACATCAACAGTATAGCCTCGAAGCCCCAGAATATCCCGGTTGTCAGTCGGGGTTTGAACGACCTCGACAACACTACCATGACCGGACGCGACAAATAGATGATCATCCATACGCTCGTTGATAGTGTAGAACGAACGACGTAGGTTAGATCGCCAGTCGGGAACCCACGACGGTAGGTGTGAAAGCTCATCAAGCTTGGGAAACTGAGAGTAGCACAGCAACTCCACACGACCACTCTTTTCGATCAATGTACGTGCCGTCTGCGTCAGGATCCATTCAGTGCTCTCCTCATAGTTCGGCTGGATCCCAAGTTTCTCAGCGTCTGCGGCGAGGCCAAGCAGGGCAAAGATGCGGTCACGATGAACAGTCGCATTCGTCTCAAGCTCAACGACCAGTCTGCGCAACAACATGTACAGCTCGTCGTCTTTATGCTTCTGGTGACGTGAGCGACATCCAAACAACCGTGCTGTTGGTTCGGAAGATACCTCGGACAGTCGCTCCAGAGGCATCTCTGGCGGTTGGAGGTCCTCATAGTCGCCCTGTGGCATGTTGCCTATCGCGGTTTGAAGCAATAGTACCCCGAATTTGACAAAGTCCACGGGTATCGTTTTTGTGCCGCATACAAAGATGGTATCGGGACACAAACAAAACGCCTGGATGACCCAGACTCGTGAAAAGTACGGGCGCTCAAACCATCTCTTCAACGCCATTTGCTTTAACAAAGGAGCAAAGGCCTCAACAGTACTGTCTAATAAGCTTCGGAAGCTCACAGCCGTCTTATCCGAAGGGTCCCTGTTTCTTCCCAATGCTGATATGAGGTAATAGCTCTGCGGGTTCATATAGCTCTCCAGTCCAAACTCCCTCGCCCTTTGCCCAATGTCTTGCCATGCTTCCATAAGCTCGTCTGAGCCATCTTGAGCTGGACCAAGCCATGCTAGCACTTGTGTCGCAGATGAGTAGATACTCCCCATCATCGCGACCTGCTGACCTTTTTCTTTATTATCTTCCTGGTTGATACAGATCTGATCGATCCATAGCGTGATCACCTCGTCTGGCTTGCGGAAATGACGGAGTGCCGTCTCCAGCGACTCCGTGATGGATATGGAATGCTCTTCATCATCATTCAAGTTCGATATGTGAATCGACTGAGTTTTATCACCTAAGCCCCAAACATACGAGAGAGCGACATACGGAGATGGGCTTTCAATGGAGGTTGTGTATAGACGGCCGATCAGACGGCTATCAACCAAGCCCTGAGAGGGGCAGAGATCTAGCAGCCTGATCTCAGTTGATGCCGTCCGCAGTTCCACTGAATCATAATCGAAGGCTTGGAATTGGTTCATGGCGAGCTTGGATTGAGTTTGACAGATCATCAAGGTCAGCATGGATGTTGAGGCGGGGTACTGACCTCACAGTACAGCACACACGTCAATAGCGCCAACGCCACGCTGACAAGCTTGAGACAGAGAAAGTTGCCGTCCACCATCTAGCAGCCAATTGATCAAGTTTCACGTCTCGTAAATTGCCGCTTGATAATCACTGTCCTGCCATCGTCATTTTGTTGATCTATGGCGGTTTGTCGTGGATAGGTTTGATAGGGTAGCAGAACAGCGCTAAATCTTGAAAGGGCTTGTGATCGGCGGTGATATTGCAGCTGAAGCTGAGACATACATGAGCTAGCTTACATAGTCGCAGCTATCATGTTGATCTGATGTTTGAAGGGGAATTAATCGTCATTTGTACCACAAATGAGTCTAGTTGATTTGACCAGCTGCAGGATTGCCATCTTGACATACGTCAGCCGAAGACACAATTTGCCTCTAAAAGCCCACTTCTGGCCTCTCACTCATCAACTCATATTTCAACACCTTCATCACACATTCTCATCACTTCTATCACAATGTCAGACCCCGCCAGCCAACTTCGCATCCAAGACAGCAAGGAGAAGCTCCAGCAGGCGTACAGCAACGCAGTCAGCGCCAAGGAAAGTGCCGAATCCGATTTCAAGCAAGAGGAAGATGCTGGGATCGCCAATGGCCAGAACTTCAAGGACTGGGCTGTGCAGAATGTAAGTCTCTACAGGCCTTTTTCAGAGGGGATACGTGTCTAACCAGATGATAGGCACCCGCCTACTATGTAGCCCTGAAAAATTACCAAGCCTCAAAGGTTGCATATGATGCGGCACTTCAACGTGGTGACAACGAGGCGTTCGTTGCCTGGAATAAGAAGTACAACGAGGCTGTGTTGGGAGATAACCCTGCAAGGCCCGATTACGACGTTCTTGTTGAGCCTTGATTCATAGGATATAAACATCAATGTCATTTACTGATAGTAAATAACTCGCTTATCTGTCCGGTCATAGCATGGAAAATAGCCAAGTGAAATTGCTGTTGAGTGCTTGAATACGACGTTGATATAAAGATGAACAATCATCATCCTAGTGGTCAAGGGCCCGTCTCCATCATGAAGGTCTTCTGGTAACGGGTTGTATTGTGAAAGAATAATGTGTCCTCTTTATATTTGTAAATATCAACCTTGATCCAGCAACCAGTCAAGTAACAAAATATCCGTCTCATACCAACCATGTTTCCGGATCTTTCGGCTAGTTGCAAGTTGGTAGACACTTGCTTCCATCTTGCTTAGCATTTCTGTCTCAATGTAGGGGAAATTGGCTGCCATCACACTTTCGCAGTATACCAAAGATTCTGGCAAGCCAGTATAATTGCCGTTTCTTAGTCACCATCAGGCAGCAAGCCTCCTAGATATCGACCTCCTTAGATATCTTCCTCCTCAGATCCTCATCTATGTCAAGCTTCATCTTTTCTGCAAGTTCCAGCCAGCGGCTTTCATCTCCACGGCGCCACGTGGAAAGGTCCCTCTGACACAAAAGCTCCAGAAAGACGTCACGCGGTGTCTTTGAGTAGTCGATCTTGAAAGTCTCCTTGACTCTCTTGTAATCCGTCAAGATATTTAGAAGCGCATAAATAATATCCTGCTCCCTCGTACACTGAAATTCTCCACGAATACATACGGATAGCCAGCGATACAAATTGTTGATCTCGCTGTAGCGGAAATATCGGGCCATCAAGTGCTGATTCGCAGGGCTTTGCGAAAAGTCATCGCTGTACGTGTCGTTCTGGCAGTTGAGACCAGCCAGGGCCCTCTCAAACCTGTGGTCGGGGATGGATTTGTGGCCGCACCATACTACATAGCTCTTTGCAAGGTACAGTTCTTGTATGATCCATACTCGGAGCCAGTATCTTCGACGACAGAGGGAAAGTAGGGCTTTCAACTCGCGTGAGTCTTTGCTGGAGGAGTCTGGTGTGTCGTTGTGGAACATCAGATACATGGCCAAATTACTATCGTCTCGGGCAGGGCCGAGCCATGATATGACACCGACCGCGTTTGTAAATATCTCGCCCATCATGGCGACTTGCTGGCTCTTCTCTTGGACATCTGACTGGTTGATGCATTGCATCCACCCAGAGCCGTTGGTCTTCAGTTGGCTTTCTTATGTTCTTCAGGGCATCATAGAGGTTCATGCGAATTTGAACGTGACGTCCATCGATAGTGATGGAAGGATCATTCTTGCTTTCGTCTTCCCATTCATATGACAGAGCATGGTATTCTGCTCCATCTCGTGTCACAGGTCGGAGGGTGCATACAATCGGATCATCACCTCTTCCACGCTCGAGGGTAAGTATGCGAATCTCGGTTGTTGGTGCAAGGGAGCTATAGTCAATAGAAAGGCGCTTCTCCGCCATGTTTGCTAATTTCCGGGGCTATGCAACGCTTCAAACCGTGAGTAAGACGTGCATTGTCACAGTCAGCGGGGGAGGTTGAGTTGATGCCTGGCAACGCATTGGTGCCTTACAGTAAGTTCTCTGGCCGATTTAAGCTTATACTACCGAGAAATAATCATTAGCGGGTCTCGATTTGCTGACCAGAGGTATCTTGGCTGATCTTCAGGAAATACCTACAATAGAACAATTACTCAGATGCGATTTAAAGTCGGTTTTAATTTTACAAGAATTCTACGCCGTTTCAACCAAAGGCTCGGAGTTATAAGGGTTGCCGTGGATTCCGTTATGAGACCTTACACCAGTTTGCACCTTAGAAGACCATCTGCAGAATTATCTTTCACCTTCATCCTCATGACTTATTTGTCTAACTATGACGATCTATACTCTTTAACTAGTCGTTCAACTGCATCTTGAACAGAATATCGACGATAGCCACCAAGTAGAGCCTCCTCCTCAGCATCGGGCTCATACGCTTTCATACTCCGCCCGGCCCAAAGAGCCCATTCCGGGGTTAGAGGATGTTCGTGGTCAGTCACCGAGATTCGTACATCGTTGCCCACAGCACAGAATATAAGGCCGAAGAATTCCGCGAATGTCATGTTCTCATCCCCGATGAGAATTGTTCTGCCGGACACAGATTCGCTCTTTTCCAGTGCGGCAAGAGCCGCCGTTGCCAGCGCTCTTATAGAGACAAAGTTGGAGTTTGCGTCGATTACAGAGGGTTCCATACCTAGCTTGCCCTCGGCGAACTGGACGTAGGCAGCAAAAATGGGCGAGTGCATGCCTGGCACAGTCCCGATGACCCATGGCGCATCTAGACTGCAGGCGTGGAAACTCGGTCCTGAGAGGGACGCAATGCCCTCAGCGGCAATCTTTCGTGATCGAATGTAGGGCGTCTTTTCTACCAGCTCGGGGGCAATATGCCAATAGAAGCTGCCGATGTGCACAAATCTCTTGACCCCAGCGTCGCGGGCTCGTCTAGCAAAGGCGATGGCACTGTCGGCGGACTGTAGGTAGTACTCATCCGCCGATGCGTTCTCAGGCACGTGGCGCAAGTCGGCGCCAGCTGAGAAGACGATGCTGTCAAAAGATGAGAGTGTTTCTGAGCTGTATTCAGCAGCAGTGTAATCGATCTTGATAAAGGGCAGATCCGATAGGATGGGGACGCCTTTGACTGGCTTGCGACCACTGATAGTCACGGCGTAGCCGCGGGAATGAGCCTCTAGGGCGATATACCCGCCGAGCATTCCTGTGCCACCAACAATGAGTATGTCTTTTGGTTGAGGCATTGATTGAGATTTAGGTGAGTTAGAAATTATTATAGTATAATAATCGCGGATAACTGTTAAGATTTATAACCTTCTATTATACCTTACCTTCTGTCAGAAGGATCACATATTATAGCTGAGCGCAGGTAGCTAATAACAACTCCATTTACATAAATTTAACGTTTATTGTCTCCGCACGACGCGTGGAGTCCAAGGGTCTTAGTCCACACATTTTAGTTTCCCTCCAATCCCAGGTTCGTTTCTCTCTGCTTAGAAATCCAATTATGACAAATTCGTCCGTTGATTCGGGCGAAGCTATGGCCTCCACTGCATCAATGCGGTACTTTATACATGCAACTCAAATTAAGCATATTCTCTGATCACACTCACAGGTTCTACATACTCTCCAAGAGGCTTATAAACAACATCGTCATAGCCAAAAGCTTTCGGTCCTCCAATCTCGATACCAGAAGGTGTTCTCGTCCACTGTGGTGAGCACGTAATGCCCAAGACCGTCACTCTATAACCGTATTTGAACTCTGGAACACCCAGTGCTCTCCCAGAGCCATTATCCAGTACAGCAATGAGATCAGGGACTGAGGCGATGATCTTGGTTTCAGACCCGTCAGCAGAGGTGTGCTCAGCAAGAATGTTTTCGTTCTTGAACGGGATTCGCAATGTTCCGCCTGAAGCTACAGGTGTCATTCGCTCTGATCCACCATCCTCGTCGATATGCTCATCGAAAGCTTCAATGCGTAGAGCGCCGTGCGAGTGCCCTTTATATAGTCTTCGCTCGACTTCTACAATCTTTCCTCGAAATAACACCCTGGCTGACTTCAGCCCGCCAGCCTCCTCGATGATGGACTCTGCAACTGTTGAGAGCTGGTTACTGTAAACACTGCGGGCGATGCATCTGCCTATCCTCCAAGCAAGAGAACAGGTATTCAGCACGCCATATTTGCGTACATACTCGGTAGTGGTAGGTTTAGCGGCCATGCCGACTCGGCTTCCCATCTCGGAACACGACGCTCTCAATGCTCTATCAACGATCTCATCATCTGGCGCTCGAGTCATGATGATGCTCTTGCCGTCGCCAGAGTCAATAGCACAGGGAACGAGCTCTAGCGGTTTATGTACCGCGAGCGTAGTCTGCCAATATGTGGGATATGCGCGGCCCATCCAGTCGCCGTCAATCACGGGTGCATTGAAGAACCGTGAGGAGCCAACGAGCATCGGTTCCATACCGTTGGCACCGCCAATCTCTAGCCCCATGACAGCATCGATACTCTTATGGCCGAGATACTCCATCAGCACATTGAATGCTTCGACTGTCTCGGTCGATTGCAGCCGCTCTACCGACACGGCAGGAGATCCCATATGGCCGCCCCAGTAGATGAGGGCATCATCCTTTAGGGAAGACTGGTCGATGATGCGGATCGTATGGCCTTGTCGTATGATATCCCGCAGTTGGATGAAGCTAGGAGCTGGAGTGCCACCACCCGCGCAGCCGAGCACATAACATCCGTCAGCCAGCCAAGCCAGATCCGTTTCGTTGAGTATCCACTCAGGAATGCCCTCGTTGTTGACCTTGATGGTAGGAGTATATGTGAAAGGATCAACCGGGATATCTTCCATAGTCTTGACAGCTCGGTTCTTTTGCCCTTCAGGTTCGTCACTGGCTTCGTCGTCGTCATCTACAGCCTCAAGCTCGAACTCCGATACATAGCCCTTGAAGTCAACGTCTCCCACTGCTTTAACAATGGTTCGAACCTGATGAGATACGTATTGCAATGGAATACTCTCCACATTCGCCATGGTGATACTCTCGGGGATGGCACCAGCTTGAATGGCTCTTTCGACGGCCATCGTCTTTGCGCGCTCAAGAGCCTGCGACTCCGTCTGGTGGGCTGTGCTCTGGACAATATCAACGTCACCGCTCACACGAGAGATAGCAGCACCAATGGCATTCGCTACATCGTGAAATGGCGGGAGGACGACCTTTGAGGCACCTAAGATATCCTCCGGTGCTAGCACAGCACCTCCGCCTACCAGAAGGACAGGCAGCGGATCAGCAGAGGTCTTGATGACATCGACAGCGCCATCGAGTAGAGTCTTGATGCAGTCTTTTGCAGATTGGACAAACTCGGGTTTCAGCTCCACGAGTCTGCTCTTATCACCCATATCTGCTCTCCCCAGGGCAACGGCGATATCAGATGCTGTGCATGTATCGCCACCAAAAACAAGAGCTTCTTCAACAAGATAGTGGCCAACCGACTCAGGGCCGACCTTGACTTTTCCATCGACGCTGCGCACGAGTGAACCCCCGCCAAGTCCAACGGAGTGCAAATGAGGCATTGAATAATTCACCCTCACACCGGCGACTGTGACATAGGCAGAGGCTTGTCTTGGAAGTCCGCTTGGTAGGATGACGCCAATATCAGCAGTGGTTCCGCCAATATCCACGACGATGGCAGAAGAGTTGCCGCCAGCATCGATACCAGCCAAGTATGCAGCTCCTCTCATCGAGTTGGTCGCTCCAGATGCAAAGGTCCTGATTGGTATTCTAGCTGCAGCTGAAGCATCAAGAGTAGTCCCATCGTTCTGAGTAATGAACAGTGGACATGTCAGGTTGAGCTTCTTCTTGGCTTGATTGAACCTCCTCATTGTCTTTCGAGCATACTGAAGGATAGCGGCATTGAGGATACTGGCGTTTTCACGCTCGAGGAATCCAATATTCGCCACCTCATGAGAACATACGACGTCGATTCCTGGAATTTCTCGTATGATGATGTCTCTGACGCGGTTCTCTTGCTTGAACACTTCGTCAATTGGAGAAAAGACGCCGGCGATCACAACAGCTTTCAGATTCTCTGCCTTGATCTTCTCGCATTCGGCCAAAACTTGGTCCTCTTTGATAGGTGCTTCCTGAGACCCATCAATATGCAGGCCTCCGTCGATGATGCCGCAATATCCCTTGATGATAGCTGCGAGATCGGGCGGAAAATCTGAGAATGGTGGAACTTCACGCAGAAACGAACGTGACAGTCTCAAGACGCCGACCTTTTGAAGTCGCCGGGCATCTCTCTCCACGACTGCATTGATAAAATGTGTCGTGCCGACGGTGATGCTCGCTATCCGCTGGGGAACTATGTTGCCAGACTCAATGACAGCTCTAACAGCAGTCTCGATGCCAGCAGTCGCATCTGGCGTGGTGGGAGTCTTCTTGAAAGCGATGACACCACGTTGGGCATCGCCTTGAGCAGCGAGGCCGATGTCTATGGCGACGGCATCGGTATTAGTACCACCGACGTCGACTCCTATGCGTACAGATTTACTTAGAGTCATGACGGGCAGGGTTTGGAACTCGAAATTTGACGCTTGTGTGGTTAACTCCTGACAACGAATTCACAAGTGAGGATAGTCGACGCTTTTCTCATATAAAAGATCGTCTCTTGCATCATTGCTACCATAGAAAGTGGAGCAATATGGTTAGGTTACATGGACAAATCGCGAGGTTTCATGCGTCTGCGGGGTTTCTACCACGATATCTCTCGCATCCCGAAGATAACGTTGCGGGGTTAACTTGGACGAACATTTCTGAACTTTGTTGCTTGCTCAAACGGTGCAATTGTCCCGAGAAAGTGGTTCCCCTATCTTCGGTCAACTTTGGTCGGGTTGAAACGATCCGAGTGCGTTGATCATCGTCAATTATCAGGCTAAATGCCGCGGCATCTCCGAATCCGGAATGCCGATACGGCAGTTGATGTCGGGCTATTTGAATTATCTCTCTATCTATAACTTATCTTGGTCTGTTTATACTTTACCAACAAATCGGATAATTTCTCTTCTAATCGCAATACCCCCTGGTGGGCAAAGCCATATGTGATACGTTAGATTGGTTCCGGCATCCGGGCTCCGGGTCTCATCTACCGGATATGAGTCCTTTTTCTGGAACAGCGTTACGCCAGGCTCAACTTTCAGTAGCACAAGATGGCACCAAATCATTATCTGTCGCTTTGGAACCCCTCTTTTCGGACCTCGCACAATGTAACCCAACCAGAAGACAGTGGCAAGGAGTGCCTTTATCTCCCAGTCATACTGTGCGTCAATGGTGATAAGAGGCCCGATAAAATGAATGAGAACCCACAGACTGTTGTGAACTGAAAGATCAGACTATCTGTTACAGCTACGACGTAAAGGACCATCTTGCGAGTATGTCACTAAAATCCATCCTGACCTGGATGAGACTGCCCAGTGCAGATAGAGCCGTCTCCAATGTCTGGATCAATGACGACATCCGTCCGTTGGAGCCAGAGCGTCGAACATGGAACACCATGACCTTTATATCTTTCTGGTTGGTGAATCAGGTCGCCAGTAAGTCACCACCAATCTCCATAGTCTCATGTGTGTTCTGACTCCCGTAAAGTATCCAACTGGCAGCTGGGCGCTTCTCTTGTCGCCACCGGCCTCAGCGTCTGGCAAGTCATTATAGCTACCTTGATCGGCAAAGTCATCATCAGCTTGGTCGCAATCTTCAATGGCTACACCGGCGCTGAATGGCACATAGGCTTCCCTGTCGTTTCAAGATATATCTGGGGTCCATACGGATCCTTTATCGCCATCATCCAGAGGATTATCCTCAGTCTCGTCTGGTTCTCTGTGCAGTCATGGACTGGCGGTCTTTGCATTTCCGTCATCTTATCCGCCATGTTTCCCAGCTTCCAAAGACTAGGAAACGTATTTCCTGCGTCGTCTCATCTCCATACGAAACAGTTCGTTGGCTGGATTCTTTTTAATATCTCCATGATTCCGGTTCTCTGGATCCATCCTCATAAAATCAAGAGGGTTCTCCTCATTTTCAACATCATTGCGTCGGTCACGCTCATCTCCATCATGATTTGGTCTCTAGTTGAGGCTAAAGGAGGTGGCCCTCTCCTTTCCGAGAGTGCAACACCAATGAGCTCTCATGACCTTGGCTGGGCTATCACATCTGGTGTAACGACTGTCATCGGTGGCATCGCAGTTGGACTGACTAATGCGAATGATTACACTCGATTTGCTCAAAAGCCTGGTGATCAAGTGTTTGGGCAGTGGTTCTCCATCATGTAAGTTACCATCAATGGCTGGGATCTCTAAGGGCAGCAACTTATAAATCTGCAGCTTTTTCGGCACACTATTTCCTCTCTTCGGTTGCCTCGCAGCATCAGCCACACAGGGCATCTGGGGCGAGGCAATCTGGAATCCCCGTAAGTCCAACTCTAGCATCCTCTCGTTTATCCATCATCACTAACCGAGTATCAACTATGAAGCCCTAATCTGCCAGCAGTGGCTTGACAGAGACTACTCATCTGGCTCAAGAGCCGCGGCGTTCTTTGCTGGCTTGGGCCTCGTGATGTGCCAGATTGCCATCAACGTCGTTGACAACGCATACAGTGCTGGTATGGATCTCGCTGGTCTCGTCAGCTCCTATATCAACATCAGGCGAGGTGCTTTTATTGCTCTAGTCTTGAGCGTTGCCATGTGCCCGTGGGAGCTCCTTTCTTCAGCCAGCGTCTTCATCTCAGTGCTGTCCGCGTACAGTGTCTTTCTTGGGCCGATCATTGGCATTCAGGTCTGTGATTACTGGCTGATTCGTTCCCGCCGCCTCAAATTATCCGATCTCTACAGCCCTGGCCCCAGCAGCATTTATTACTTCACTGGTGGCTTCAATCCCAGAAGCTTCATTGCTTGGTTCCTTGGCTTTGCGACTCAACTGCCTGGATTTGCTGCTGGTGTGACCCCCGACAAAGTCAAGGTTGGGGAGGCCTGGCATGAACTATTTTATCTTGCATTCCCGCTCGGGTTTGCGATCTCATTCACTGCACATTACGTTATCAATCGCGTGTTCCCGCCCCCCGGCCTTGGACTTGTTGACGAAATGGACTACTTCGGCTCCTTTACTGAGGCTGAAGCCATCAAGCTAGGTATGGGCCTAGGATCTGAGGGAAGTAAGAAAGACGCTGTGATTCAAGGCGTGCCTGTACATACGAAGAGTTAATTCTGCATATATATAACTTTACTTTTTAATATAAGCTGCACCAGTAAAGATATTGTAAAAGCCTGGAAGTAAGAAGTGGCATTATATATAAATAAATGATTTTGTCTCGGGAGGATTGATCCACTTCTGCGTATCCCTGTATCCCCTCTTTGGGTGCGGCCGTGATGCCAAGCGTTAAGAATGGTATGATTCACTACTAAGCTAAGTTACCCATACTACAGTGAGTTATATTTTTAAATCACACTCCACAATCTCACACCGCAACTTTGTATTTAACCATAGATGTATTCTACCCTTTTAATACTTTCCAACTATTGCTATACAGTGCTATTATATTAAAACAGCCTGGAACTTCGACTTTTATCTTATACCTACTTGATAATACAGGAAGGAAACAAGGGAGAACAAATAGCCATGTCGGAATACGATCCATTCGATCGCAACATGCGAATTTGTGTTCAGCGCAACGGCGAAATCGACGACGTTCGCTACTGCAATCTCATGCTTCCTCGCAGTGGCCCAGAGTCTCCCGGACCTCATTCTGATATTAAGGGACTAATGTCATGGCCGCGTATATGCGGCGTCTTGACCGATGAAGAGATTGCTCACACGATGCAAACAGATCCATCGTGGACGTCTAAACCGCGTGGCTGTCGATTGCGCATAACTGTCACAGATAAAGAATATGATGATGACTCTGATGACCCCACGAATGCCGAAGAGAATAAAGGACCTTGGGAATCGCGGAAGATTCCTGGCAACAATAGGAAGAGGGCGGACCTGACCTCCGTCGATCCATGCGTGTGCCTTGACTCCAACGGGGTCGGTACCTCATTTATGCTGAGCTTGGGGCTACTGATCAAAACGCCATCTTCAAGCCGAGTAACGCAGGTGGTGCTGGAAGAGAGCACGAATAGAACCCCGGTGCAGGTGCCCCCGGCGTGGAATTGCGACAGCTTCATCACTTTGGCTAAAGTATTCAGCATCATTGCTATCGCACTAGAGCGTGTAGAGTTCCTTGGTGTCCATTCGGAGATGGGAGAGGCGCTAGGAAAAGCGAGATCAGAGATTCAGGATGAGCTCTTGAAAAGTCTGGAGGCCGAGATTAACGACAACAAGAAACTGCAGATTGCGGCACCCGTGCTGCCATTTCTGCCCCTCGATAGACTGTGCGGCATTAGTAAGTCTCTGACGTTAGATCGTCTACAAGGGCTCGTATCGAGGGTTGTGCCATATTATGCCGTGGCCCCAAGAGGCGAGGTCCATCGAGGGTCATGCGGTTGTCTGCTGCCAGGAGGACTGGCAGAAGCAGACAAGGGAGCAGGTATGCCCGAGGTCAAAATCACACCTCGAAGATTTTACGACGCAATGCAGAGTCGTGAGGCGCATCTCAAAGATAAGATAGTGACCAGACCTGTGGATGAGCCTGTAGAGAGCTACATAGCACTCTCATATCCTTGGAAGTCGTACGACTCTGGAGACCTGGAAAGGATCATCGCGAAAGTTCACGACGTACTGAAGCACCGCTACTACTGGGTCGACCGATGGTGCATAGATCAAGACAGCTATGAGGACAAAGAAACCGAGGTGCCCAAGATGAAGGACTACTACTCTAACGCCGAGCATACACTGATCCTTCCTGGTATGCCATTTCCACTCGAACTTGCACAACTGGAAGCAGAGGGTCCTAGAGTCAGACTATACAGTCCAGAACTGGTTCAGCAGGTCAAGCAGATATGGGGGAGCTGCGAGTGGAGAAAGCGCTGTTGGACATTGCAAGAAGCCATCATGAGCAAGCAATGCACCTTTTGGACGGGTCAAGAATTGGCACCTCTGATCGACTCTTCACAACTTGTGGGCATTTTATGCAGTTCACCATTTGGCAATAGCTATATAAGTACTCTCCCCCACCTCGCTATGGAAGTAGGCCATACGGATAAGACGGCCCTGGTCGCCATGTCAGCGACGATAGTAGACCCAACAGAGGAATCTATATATCAGAGGGCAATAGTTAGATGTTCGAGTCACGGTACCATCCTTGACGCGAATGCCTGCAAGCGTCCCTTGGCAGTGCTTTTGGATAAGATTCGTGGGCGAGAAGCCACTCTGGAGTTGGATGAGTACTACAGCCTGTTCTCCATGGCATCGGACAAGCTTCCGGCTGTAGATTACAGAATCGAGCCTATGCAACTTGTAGAGAGGATTATTGGCACCGGCGCTCTCGGGGCAAATATCCTATTGACCAGCACACGTCAAGACCCTGTCGCCAATAGGAGTTGGCTGCCTAGCGTGTGCGTCAAGCGACAATACTCGATGATGGGATCAGGTATAAATGCGGCGCACCCGCAAATCTCTGACGACGCAATGGTCGTTGCTGCCTTTCCGATCAGGATGAAGACTGCGGATGATCATAACAGCGACAACTTTGCTGCGGGCACGAAGCTTTGCACGGTGTATTCCTACCCAACAGAGAATCCCTTTGATGTTGAAATGGACTTCACCATACGTCGCAGACTAAAGAAAGCGAGCCACTACCTCTTCATCCAGCCGGTGAAGTGGGATCGCTCAGTGTTCACCAGTGGTTTGATCATTGTGGCCACTGAAGAAAAGCAACCGGGAGAGCACCGTGTGATAGATGCCAGCATCATGGACAACATGACACAGCACCAATTTTTACAAAACGACCATTTCGGATATGGCCAACCATTCCGTCTTCTCTAGTTAAAGTTGGGTGTAGGTCAGCAGAGGGACGTGGACATTATCAATAATGTTTAGAGAATTAAAGACACCCTCGTGTTAATTGCTGAGATATAGCCAGACTATGGAAGAACTCCAGGCCATCTAAATAACTACATGATGGAATCTAATGGGCAATTCTCAGAACGACCTTGCCAAAATGCTTCTGATCCCAGAGATACTGATAAGCCTCTCGCGCTTCATCTAGCTCGAAGACGCGCTCATCCAAGACAGGGTGAATATCATTCCCTTCGATGGCACGATTCATTTCCTCAAACTGGAGTCTTGAACCAACAGCGACAGCCCGTACTGTGCAAGAGCTGTAGATGGTGTCAAGAAATGTCGGCGCCTTTGCATCGCTTCCGGGCGAAGTAAAGCTGCCTATGGAGCCCACCATTGAGATCAGCCCTTCAAGCTTCACAGCATTGAGCGCCTACCAATAAAGTTCCCGAGTCAGCATCTGATTTTAGCTTGAAGATGGTCCCTTTAGAACAGCAGCTTAGCCTACCTCTCTAGCAGTTGATGGCCCTCCAACCTCAACGACGACGGAAACGCCTTCGTTATTGGGCGTCAGGTTCTTCGCAATCTGACCCCAATTGGGGTTCTCCTTGTAGTTGATGACGTGGTCTGCGCCCAGTTCCTTGAGCTTTTCTGCCTTGTCAGCTGTCGAAGTGGTTGCAATGACTTTGGCACCGGCTGCTTTGGCAAACTTGAAGGAGATTAGTTTCAGAATGTCTAGAATATCTTGCTAGTTTGACGGGAACGCACCTGGACAGCAAAGGTGCTGACACCACCTGTACCTTCAGTGAGGACGAAGTCGCCTGGCTTCAATGCCCGGCCCTCAAGCCCATAAAGAGCACTCCAAGCGGTCAGGGCGGCGCATGGCAAAGCGGCAGCCTCAAGCAAGCTCAAATTGCCTGGAACACTAACAAGGCCTTCTTCCGAGAATGTTG
Organism: Fusarium chuoi; assembly: GCA_022627125.1. NCBI lineage: Eukaryota > Fungi > Ascomycota > Sordariomycetes > Hypocreales > Nectriaceae > Fusarium > Fusarium chuoi. The sequence continues at coordinate 109,788 of JAJALE010000835.1, read as the reverse complement.
CATACTCTCGTAGTACGCCATCATAAGCGCCTCCTAGACTGCTATGCAGGCCTCTGGAGTCGAGGGGCCCGGCGAGGTGGTGCTGGTGGAACAAGGTTGCAACCCGGTCGCCAGCAGTAAAGCGGCTTACACGAGAGCCCACGGCGACAACGATGCCAGCTCCATCGGATAGGGGCACTAGGCCGTCCTTTAGTGGGAAAGGGTACAGTCCCTAATGCCTTACTCAGCGCTCAGTATCTTGAAGACTTGGGGATATGAGGAGGGAATGGAAATTTGCAGAATCAGCACACCGACCAGCAGTGCTTACCTTGGTGATGATGAGGTCGCGGAAGTTGAGCGAGACGGCGTGAACTACCGGTAGTAGACTTAAGTTAGCGACAGATGACATAATGCCAAGGTGAGATGTGAATGATAGTACTTTGAACCAAGACATCTAGATCGCCGATAGACGGGATTGGACATCCTGTCTTGAATTCCAAAGAGTCAAAGCCATTGCTGCCGCGAACTACCCATTGTTTCTGAGTCTGGGGAACCATTTTTAACGGCGTGTTTGCGAATGTGGTAGTAGAGGTCAGGTTGTGTGATCAAGTGATGGACAAAGTCAAGGAAGGCTTGAAACTATAACACTGCTCATGGAGATACGAGCTCTTTATAAAGCTGAGGCAGGCCAGCATAAATATAACTTTGGGCCTATTCAGTCGCAACGACTGTTCTTATCATCCACCTCGCGACTAATTAGAGTAGCTTATAAAAGCGAATTTAGTCAGTGACAGATGAGTACTGCCCCGTAATTTGTCTTTGGGGGTTAGCTCGCATTGATCATCAAGCAGCCCGTTTCCCACGAATGGTCTAGCTTCTGACTTCTTCCCTAGGCTGCCCCGCAATTTGTCTTCTGCATCGATTTATCAGCAGCCGCAAGCACGCTTCTCCTTATCGACATTGCACTCTTCTCAAACCTACAGATATTTGTCCGACAAGAACAAAATGACGCATAACCAAGAGCCACGTCGTGGTAGACCCCGTCTACAAGGCCAAGGCGACGTCAGAGACAAGGACGATGCCGAGGTGCGTGTAGTAACCCTGCTCCGCAAAGCTCCAGCTAAAAGAACCCTAGAACAAGCGGATGCGGATGAGGTTGGCGCAAAGGACGTATCGAGCTCGGAAAGAGGATGCGTTGAACCTAGAACGGGCCCGCAGCGAGCGACTCAGCGGGGCTTTGGACCAGGCACTTGCTGCCTTTGCTACTCTTCATCAGCGGGTTCTTGAGTTCCCCGAAGTACGCGGTTCATCCGTTCTTATGGCTCATCTAAACCAAGCGGCTTCAGAAATGGCGACAATTGCCAGTGACACAAACAGCACCGTCAGACTTTTACCTACTTCCGAACCTACCTACTCGAGCGTTCAACGAACCACCCTAGAAACTACGTCGCTCTCAAGTACAACCACTGTTGTAGAGTTGCAAAATGACTGCATCTTGGGTTTCGAGCCGGCGACGGCGCATATACCAGCTCAGTCACTCCCCGGTTCATCCGACGCGGTAGCCCTGAAATTACGAACGACTAACCGAACCTTGAGCCCACTGTCGGAGAGGATCCTTCGAGCTTGCCTCGAACGCGTCATCACTATCTTATCAGGCAGTTCTAGACACGCGAGCCGCCTTCTGGACTTGACTCTACCTCTTAATATTCTCGGCAAGGAGCTGCTCGTAGATGAGGCCTTGAAGATTCTTTCCCTCTTTCATCTTGCGGCAGACTACCAGTACCTCCCAGAGTCCGCGGTTCACTTGCCATCCATGTACCGAGTTGTTGAAGGTGATAAAAACGTTATACGTCGATTACCGTCGCCATCAGTGCAACAGATCGTCCGTGGCAAGACTAGGACTCTGCTGGCGACGGACCTTCTACCATTACAGGGGGAATGGCTAGAGGCCATGGACGTTGAAGAGTACCTGGAAGACCGGGGAATCTATTTACGTAGTGCCAGCTTGAGTCATATGGCCAACTTTGAGGAGCTCGATCCTCAAGTGCCCACTCAAAATAATGACCTGCAGAATGGACCGCCTTTGACAGCAACCAACAGTCCCATATCCGCAGTACCAGATCAAATACAGGTCACTTCCCATACCAATCATTTCCAACAGCCTCTGAACCAAACCGGAGGCTCATCTATCGACTTGCGACGTCACGAGCCCGCAGACTATTCCATATTCGGACTTCCGAGACCTGAACAGCCGATCAGTCCAGCTGAGCCTGGTGCACGGCACTCTCGGTGGTTGGATTGATACAAGGCCAGTTCTTAGTAGAGCTATCACTCAGCCTCCCAAATTACTATTGACCTTGATAAGCTTATACACCTGCTGGCGTCCAATGCTACATGTCTGGGACCTGCTCCAGGGATTCGGAAAGCTGCGGTGGACTCATCCATTGCACAATCTGTCATCTCATCCTAGGTAGTACTCATAATTCATTTAAGTCAAGTCCTCCACCAAAATTTGTGGTTGAGGGGTTAAGATATTGTGCCGTGCCCTTGTTGTTTTGGTTGACGCCAAGTCGCTAATGTTTATGGTTAGCTAACAGATATTAATAAAGGCTATGAAGTAAACTTCTATGGAGTATGTACTAATTTATTGAGCCTGTATGTGTATCAAATAAGGAATTGAGACAGCTGGGAATCGAGGCAACTACGCCAATTCATTACCTGACTCAATACCGCGAGTCAGCTACCCCGCCCCTCGGGACAGATGAGCCTAATTGATACAAGGACGAACCGTCAGGTGGATTAAAAGAACCACTTATATAACACTATAGTTATTCTTGTGATAAGAGCTGCCTATTGCAAGAAATAGCAACATTAGCACCGCGATGGATTCAATTAGAGGCAAAGTCGTAAGTACTATTCTAATTCAGGAAATAATCGATTCGTTGACCTTATAGATTGCTGTCACTGGGGCAGGAAGCGGCATCGGGCGCTCGACTGCGATACTGCTGAACAAACAGGGCGCCAAGCTCTCGCTAGTAGATTTGGACCCAGTCGGCCTCACCAACACTGTCAAGATTCTTGAAAACGAAGAGATCTCGAAAGATGTTATCTCACTTGTTGTAGACGTATCCGATGAGAATCAAGTCAGTAACTGGATTATCAAAACAGTGCAGAGGTTTGGTCGATTAGACGGTACAGCCAACATCGCTGGCATCTTTAAGCCAAAGCCTATATTCGACTCAACAACGCAAGATTGGGACTTCATGATGAACGTCAACGCAAAAGGAGTTTTCAATTGTTTACAAGCCCAGATAGCTGGAATAGGTGACAGGGGAGGAAGCATTGTAAGTAAACCTGCATTTGTTGTTGGCTGTGGCTGTTTTTGAGCTAATCAATTATACATCTAGGTCACTGTTGCGTCGGCAGCTGGTATCAGAGCACTTCCTTCAGCGCCGTATATGCAGCTTCCAAGCATGCCGTGGTAGGCCTCTGCGCCTCCGTGGCGGCTGAGGTTGGGTCAAAGAACATCCGTGTCAATACCGTCGCGCCGGGGTTTATCGACACTCCAATGACCCAGAGTACCGTTCCAAGGAATGCGAATGGAGAGCCGGCGACGGGCAGAGCAAACCCCATCGCTCGGGCTGCGCATCCGCATGAGGTCGCTGGTGTGATTCTTTTCCTGTTGAGCGATCAGGCATCTTTTGTTACAGGAGCTTGCTGGCCGGTTGATGGTGGAAATACTGTGTGATCCTGTAGAGTAGTCTCGGTTGATTGAGAATAGTTATCTCTTACTTGAACTGCGGTCTTATCTACATCAGAGTCCCCGAAATCGGCTAAAGGGTTAGCGGCTGGACTAGGCGGGTAACGCACCTCTGGCCGCTACGACTTTTATCCGACGCATCGTCTTTTCAATGTCGCTACTCAATTACCTGGTATGAGGAAAACTCGCAGTAGAGACATGGATGACAGTCAGTTCGCACCCAGAGAGCCACGGCATGACGAGGTGCGGAGCCGAAGGCGTGTAGCAAAGCGGCATCAATGCCCCAAGCCAGGGTGCGGAAAGTCATTCAGTCGGCCATCACATCTCGCGCGGCATGCTCTGAACCATTCCGCCGTTGAGTTTGAATGCCCCCGATGCGCTGCATCCTTCAAGCGCCGCGATCTACTTGGTATATCTATGCCTTTACTTGTAAAACATGAAAAAGTTGCTGACATTTTCCTTTCAGAGCGACACAAGGCTCGCCATGCAAGTAAAGACCGACTAGCTGGCGGGTTAGGGCTCGGCATACTCAAGACTAAACGTCATCGTCGGGGTCGACTTATAATGGCTTCTGGCTCAACGAGTGCCCAGCCGTTGGCAACATCAAGGGACCCGCAGGGAGCAGTGACAATAGATCAACCGGGCACTGATATGATCTCTTCAGCTCTTCCTGGTCACGCAGGTGTGTTGGAGAGCGACGAATCAGTGGTCGGTAACTTCCAGCAAGCGACAGAACGATCTACCACGTTCGATGAAGCCATCTCTTGTGAACCTCAAGGAGAAGTTTTGAGCACGGATGGCTTCGATTTTCTTGAGCTCGGAGACATGTATCATGACTCCACCTTTGACTTTATGCATTTCAATGTCACAGGCGATCCACAATCTCCAGGAAGTTTCCGGGATTCAAGTCTTGTGCCGGGCCAAGACGACTTACCTATCTTACCCCCGAGCTCTCTTGGCTTTGATCAGGACAGTCAATCGTCTCATCCAATCCAAGACGCACCAGCACTGTATTCATCAACAATTAGAACACCGACAGACTGCCAGTCTGCAGATCCCTATGAAGAACTACCTAGTCTCCAGTCAACAGGGTCCCAGGGTAAGGAAGTAAACGATACAGGGAGTAACTCAGCCGAAGTCGACAGTCTATGCTCTCTTGGGCGCCTGGGGCTGAATAACCTGCATCTGACGCAAACAAAGAGGGGAGAGATTCTCGGGCTCATCAGCGACATGAGACCAGTTTACTCAGACGGCACATCGATCGATGAGAAGACGGCAGACCTCTCACTCGACCGAATGCAGGAGTACCTAGACTTATTCTTTGCCAACTTCAACTCTTGCTACCCCATGATCCATACACCGACACTAGAGGTTCTCGACGCGGAGCCATTGTTTCTGTTATCTCTAATTGTCTTTGGGGCTACATATAAGGAGAAAGAAGACCATCAACTTTCAGTCTGCTTGTATGACGCCATGACGCCATACATCATGAGCGGGCTCAGTGGTATCAAGGTGCCTGATCTTTCTATTCTTCAGGCCTTTATGGTTCTGGAATGTTATGGGATATATCGAGCTGGAGCATACCAGCGGGAAAATGCGATTGTAATGCATACCTTTCTATTTAACGTAAGTCTAGCTTTAATGCTAAGGGACCTTCCTACTGACGCAAGGATTATAGGCTATAAGGAGACTGTCTCGTTACCACGTTCGGGCTAGAATAATGGTTCCTGATTTGAGGAGAGACCATAAGAAGGGCTGGAAAGCATTTGCTTACCATGAGCAGTACAAACGGTAAGATTTCTCGATTTCCAGGCGTCTTCCAGGATGTTACTAACATTTGCTCGAGCTTGATATTATTTATCTTTATGTGGGATACGCAGAATGTCAGCTACTACTCATTCATGCCAAGTATGTCTACCCAATCAATTCAAGTGAACCTACCATGCTCTAGGCGGCTTTGGGAGGCAAATGATGAAGATGCATGGAACGCGATAATTTCATCCAAGAGTGATCCTCCGATGATCAACACTATGGTAAAGGACTTTATCGAGGACGGGGGGATCATATGGCGCGAGACCTTGGACAGCTTATCTCTGAGCTTCATCTTGCACGGCTTAATGTCAATGTGCAACGACATGGTCCATTTTCAGAACCAGTCCATCTATCTTGGAAATGCCGCACCAGGGAACGACAACGATTGGCGCAGTCGGATGACGGCTGCACTGGAGCTCTGGAAGACAAAATATGATGCTTACGCTATGGGGACAAGACAAGCCATTGATGAAGACTCGTCGCTACATGAGTTTCGCCAGGAAAATGTGGCTTTTCTTGCGCTCTATCACACGGCCCATATTGTCGTCAATGCGGATATCCGTCACCTCCAGATTGCAGCAGGCGCTGAGGCGATCTTCGGGCATGTTGCAAAGAGTACAGAGCGCGAAGAAAGCATTAAGGCGGTGATGGAGTGGGTGCGGCTGTCTCCTGACTCGGCTGGTCATGCTGCGTGGCATGCTGCCCAGATGATCCGCGAGGGCCTGCTGAACCTGCGGAACTGGAAGGCTAATGGAATGCTCCACTACCCGTGGTGTCTCTACATCGGCGTCTTGACGATTTGGGCTTTTGTGCATTTCTCGCAGGACAATAACCGTCGAGGCTGTCATCATAGTCTCGGTGGAGAGGATATTTTACAGACACAGTCAAAGGCTCTTATGCACCAGACCATCTCAAACATGGCATCTTGTACCCCAGTGACCATTGGCAGAGATCTGTACAGATGCTGCCCGCATGGTCTGGCTATTGAAGTGGCAAAAAATCTCAAGACAGTTCGATGGACTGCTGCTTTTGAAGCGATGAAGGTCCTTGAGGGCATTGTGGACACGGAGTCACTTTGAGTTGACTGCTTGAGTGCGAGGGTTAATAGCGGTATAGTGGATTACATGCCAGGAACATAACTGTTGCGACTAGAAGTCCTGTTTGCTCTCTTTGCCTTTAGTCTTACTGAGTCGTAGATGCTGAAGCCCAGGGCTCTCAATGCTCACGTCGCAGATAGAATATCAAGCTGATAAAGAACACAAATCTTCGGCGCAGTAGCATGTTGATAGGAGTAGGAGATCTCCAAAATGTATCACTGCCTGCTCTGCAAGCTTATCTGCCAACTACCGGTATCCACTTATTATGTACTGTACCACTTTACCGGGTAAATAAGGTATGTACCACTTTAGAATCGCGTACCACTAAGAACTGCTCGGCGTGGGGATTACCCCACTTTGGCTCCCCCTCCATTTCCTGGCTGGAACGTCCCAAGGTCTTCAGTGTCTGATACGAAAATGGATAATGCAGATTGATGAGCGATAATCAGAGCGCAATGTCGAGGCTCGATAACCGAAAGCTCCACCCTGTGTCAATCCCCACGCTCCATTATCTGGGGTAAGGGTCCATTGCGGGGGAAGTTGCTGCGGCTGTCAAGGGACAAAGTGGTTCAGTTGAAGGTCAAGAATTTATTATTTAAGTCGCCTACAATCAACAACATCATTCATGTCCAAGTTAATACCTCGTGTTCTAACGGAAAGGACAAGAAGCCGAAAATAGACGCATTTGGGATACCAACATCAGAATGAAGCTAAACAGAGCATCCATCATCATCGTCGGAACTGGTGGGTGCGCCTCTGGACGAGATCCAATTCCTATATCGGGTCGCTAATCTAATTGCAAATAGGCGTCGGTGGACTTGCCGCAGCAAAGACATACTTGGAACTAGATCCTGAAGCCGATATCCTGCTTCTTGAAAATGTACACTCCACGCAAACCGTATACTGCCAGAGAAAACCTGCTAATATTCCACCGACAGCGATCTGGGTTGGGTGGAGTCTGGGCTGAAGAAAACTGCTACGATGGCCTCAAGACTAACAACTTGAGAGGTACCTACGAGTTCACTGACTTCCCTCTTCATGACGGCTATGGCGTAAAGGAAGGGGAGCATATTCCAGGTCTTGTTCTCTACAGGTACATGACCGACTTTGCAGTCAAATTCGACATCTTTCGCCGGACTCGCTTCAACGTCAACATCCGCACGATAGAAAAGCTAGATAAAGGTGGCTGGGACCTTGTCGGCGAAGATGGAGCTGCTGGCGAGAAGCCCATCCCAGTTTCATATCGCTGCGAGAAACTCATCATGTGCACTGGTCTTGCATCAACCCCGAACCCAGTGTCGTATCCAGGTCGCGAGGCCTTCGGCAAGCCAGTCCTCAACCACGGTCAGCTCAAGGTTGAGGCGCACGAAGTAGCCTCAGATCCCAACGTCAAGTCCGTCACCATTGTTGGAGCGTCAAAGACGGGTTATGATGCTGTGCAACTCATGGCGTCTCGTGGCAAGAAGGTGACTTGGGTCATTCGCGAGTCTGGTGGCGGTGGTGTTTGGATGTCTCCGCCCTGGGTCAAGATGGGTCCTTTCACCTTGCAGCTGGAGCATGTCGCCACTATGAGATTCTTCACATGGTTCAGTCCATGTGTTTGGGGGGAGTACGATGGGTATTCGTGGGTACGTCGCTTCTTGCACGGGACCTGGCTCGGTCGGACAATGGTGCATCGTCTTTGGGAGAAGATCCGGATGGACACTGTCAACTTCAACGGGTACAGGAAGAATGAAGCTATTGCTCAGCTAGAGCCCTATGAGAGGTTTGTATCCATCGCTTCAGACTTATGACATTTCGATTCACGTACTAACCTCGATGCCTATAGTTTATTCTGGTCTGCTCGGGTCGGTGTCCTCAACTATCCGGGCAATATCCACGACTATGTAACCTCGGGACAGGTCCAAATCATCAAGAAAGATATCTCGCATCTGTCAAAAAATGGAACGATCAATTTTGCCGACGGTACAAGCTACCAGACAGATGCTCTTATAGCTATCACCGGATGGAAGCTGTCGCCAAACATCCAGTACAAACCCGACGGAATCGAAGCGAGCCTCGGCATTCCGACCGAGAACATGAGCAGTGAGGAGCAGGCTTTCTGGGGCCATCTTGACAATGAAGCCGAGCATGAAATCCTCCAAAAGTTCCCATATCTCACTCAACCACCTAAGAATGTCATACCCTACAAGCAAAAGGTCTCACCGTACCGCCTATACCGCGGCATGGCATCACCTGGTCTGACATCGCGGTCCGACAATTCCATTGTCTTCATCAAAATGGTCCACAGCACCGCCAACATCATCATTGCTGAAACGCAAGCTCTCTGGGCATATGCCTACCTGAACAATATGATCGACATTCCCAAGGACAGAGTCTACAAGGAGACCGCGCTGTCAAGCTGTTACGGTAGACTGCGCTACCCTTGTGGATTCTCAGCGTGGTATCCTGAGTTTGTGTACGATACTGTCCCGTATGCAGATATGTTGCTTCGGGATCTTGGTGTTTGCAGTCGCAGAAAGCAGAGTGCAACAAAGGAGATATTCTCGGGATATACGATTCAGGATTATAAGGGAATTAATAGAGAGTGGGCGGAGAAAAGGCGCTGTTACGAAGGGAAGAAGGTGATTTGGAGCAAAACTGGGGTATCTTTATTGCGAATGCATATGCCTTTAATTAACAGTTCATATCAATTGTCCATGAGGTTATTGAAACAAATAATAGATACTAAAGCTTCCACTATTTAAGAGTTCTTATAAAGTTCTACATTATCCAATTTTCCTCTCTATAGCTGCATGGTCAAGAGATTTACCATACTTCTGATGGTAGCATGATGAAACAGGTGCCTATTGCTGATCAGAGCACTCAAGTACGGATCTATCCCTGGCTCCTGGGCCTAGATTTAGGGCTAAGAACTGAAATCAGGAACCCGACTTAATGATCTACATTTCGTAGCCAATAGTGTTGGTTGTGGCAAGCCAACGGCGAAGCATCTGGAATTTGAACGTTATTTATCAGCCACTTGATGGTACCAGAGATCCGGTTTAGTTCTCAAGGCTGTAGATCATGGCTTAGAGACATGTCTAGCCCTATAGCATGCCAGGGGCCCGGGAACGCCGTTGACCGTAGATCTAAGTTTAGGTATTAAGGCACAAACCTAAATGCTGTTTTCGGTAAGATACTGCCATTCCCATAATCTAGAATATGTGCTTACATTGTTAAGAATGTTTTAAGAGTCCTTTTGGTTAGTAATAGTAGGGAACGATTGTAATTCAGTAGGGGATGTAAATACTAGTATATAAAAAGATCTCGGGGATGGCCTTCTAGGATTCGGATTTATCACAACATATAGCCCAGCATAGAGCCTTATTACTTTATTTCATTCTTACCACATTTAACTACTATTACTATGAAGCGTATTTTATTTTGTTCCTCCTTGCCGAACTTGTTGGGTTGACCTTTGCCCAGGCAAAAGTTCAGAACGCGAATATGGAGCCCGATCTTGTCGTCCCAAACAGTTATATCATCAAATACAAACCAAGAGCTTCATCTAGCAGCAAGAGAAAGCATGAGGATTTCATTCACAAGAAGGCTAAAAGTAAAGGAAAGGAGGGCATTGTGGAGAATATCGATCTCGATGGGTTCAAAGGCTATGTCGCCGAGATTCCCTCCTCGGAACTCCAGGAAGTGATTGACTCTGATCTGGTAAGTCGCCCTGATCTTGACACTGGTTGGCAAGGTGCTAACTTGACCGTTCAGGTCGATTACATTGAGAAGGATACGATTGTGAACGTCTCTGCTGTTGCAGCGCCCAGCTCAGGCCCGATCATGAAACGCGGATTGACCAGCCAGTCATCTGCGCCATGGGGTCTTGCCCGTATCTCACAACTCTATTCTGAGAAGGGTGTGGACGCTAGATATAATTACGACTCGACGGGTGGTTCTGGCTCAACCGTTTATATCCTCGACTCCGGCATCCGAACGACGCACAAGGAGTTTGGTGGTCGTGCCCTCTGGGGCACTAACTTTGTTAGTGGCTCTCCTGATACAGACGAGTTTGGCCACGGAACACATGTTGCTGGCACTGTGGGTGGCAATACCTACGGCGTAGCGAAAGGCTGCAGGATGTATGCTGTCAAGGTGATTGACAAGGACGGTCTTAGTAGCATGTCCACTATCCTTCAAGGCCTACAATGGGCTGTCAACCACGCCAAGTCCCGTGGCATCACCAAGAAGAGCATTATCAACGCATCCCTTGGTGGCCCCTATACCAAGATCGGCAATGATGCTGTCAAAGCTGCCACTGATCTCGGCATCACTATCGTGGTGGCAGCTGGTAATGATGGGTCAGATGCTGCAAACTACTCGCCTGCATCTGCTCCATCGGCCATCACTGTCGGTGCGATTGATTCTGCTAGTTATCGCACCATATGGTCAAATTATGGCAAGGTGGTGGATATATTTGCACCCGGTAGTGACATACTCAGCGCGGGGCATCTGAGCGACTCTAGCAGTCTGTACAAGTCAGGTACAAGTATGGCTGCGCCGCATGTTGCTGGTCTTGCAGCGTATTTCATGGCGAAGGAGGGACTTCGGGGATCTACTGCTGTGACCAAACACATCATCGGCGCTGCTGATACCAGTGGTGTTTACTACGCTTTTGATAGTCCTCAACGTGTTGCTTATAATGGTGGTGGCAAGTAGCGAATAGAGGGTTGGCGATCAGGGTTATGTGTAGACCACTAATTTTAAAGTAATTGCTTCATGATCAGACATTTTTGCAGACGTATCATGTGAGATCCGAGGTCAGGATCTGTCTCTCAGATGTACTGTGTATAGGATTGAGGGGTTTTGGCGTTCTGGGACTCACTTGGCATTGCACAGTCAAGGACCATCCAATGATTAAGATGACTATTCAAATTACACGATCGGGTAAAAGAAAATTAAATGATCTACATCTATAGAATGTCTAGAGAACTCAGATGCGGAGGTCTATTCTATCCTTCAACATGGTCTTAACAGACTCGACTTTGCTTGCCAAATTATCCGTATGCGCACCCTCATACCCCATCATGGCGCTGTCCTTAAATACCTCTGAGAGCTCCTCATATGCCAACGGCGTTACATCCTGGCCCCTCTCTGTCGGCCCTGCTGAGAACGGACACCCGCATGGATCCGCTTTCCGGCATCTTCGCGTAGTGCTCGCATAATCTGAAAGGCCGAGCATATCCTCTGAGGAGCGGAGAGCATCCAGCATCAACTTGACAGCCGTGCCAATCCTGCTGCACACCTCGTCCGTAAGAGGCAGCTCACCGAGCTGCAGCATTTTCACCCCCGCTGCATTTTGCGACAGAAGTTCGCTGGTGAATGCGGGGAGTGTCATTCTCAGGTAGGTCTCGAAATGAGTCAGGACTAGGCAGTATAGACGGCGGAGGGAGGAGTAGCAGCTCATTGCGAGCATTTTTGTGGGTGCGTCCATGGAGTCTCTGAGACTGTGGGATGCTGTGGATGATGGGGGTGTGATGGATTGGAGGTCTGCGTAGTAGCTGTAGCTGTTGAAAGGAGAAATTGAAGATATCGAGTCGCGTCTCGATACTCCAGTCATGTCCTGGGTAAATGCTGAGGCTGTGTGGAATGAGCTTGTGACTTGAGGGATGATCTCTACCAGAGTCCGAGCAAGATGCAAGACGGTGCCAATAGGATACTCGCAAAAGTTGAAGCTGGGATATTTATTGGCATGTGAAGTGCCTGTGAGAATGGCCAGCGTCCGGTAGATATCGGCCATGAGATTTGACAGGCGAGTGATTGGCGAAGCTCCATCAATGTCGATGTTCCCGTTGGTCTGGGACTGCGTGCAATCGTGCATGAAGGGCGTGATTCTCGCAGATGCATCTAACACGGTGTTTTGTTCGAATTTGGGTGTAGTGGGCTCCGTGACGAGTCCGTTACCAAGAATCTGGTTCGGTACTACGTCGAGCATGGAGCCAACATGCAGCCCACTCACGCTCGCAGATGCTACGCCTGACGGCGTCTGTGCGAAGCTGCCAAATGTCATAGTTGACTCGTCCAGTCGGACTCCAAAATCCGACGTATTCAGCATGGCCCAGATATCTGGTGAGCCAGCATAAGACGAGTCGAGATTGTCAAAGCTCACTTCTTCGCCAGAGCCAGTTGGTGGAGTCAGAGGCCCCATTTCTCCCTCGCCAGAGCTGCCCTCTGACTCGAGGTTCTTTTGGCGCTTTGGGCGGGCTCGTTGGCTATACACGCACTCGACCTTGGCCCTGATACAGCGGGCGCATTTTTGCTGCACGGATTTGTCTTCTGCATTGACGATGCATTTGAGCTTGTGGAATCGGCAGCGATCACATGAAGCTCTCACGGAGGGGAAGTTGTATGGAGGCATGGTGTTTGTTGGTCTGGGGGATATTAGACAGGGTTCTGGGCAGTAGAGAGAAGGGTGTGCGTGTCCTTGGTGAGAATCAAGGTATATTGCCAAGGCTTTGGGATTGGGATTGGGATTGGGATTGGGGAGCCAGTGCAGGTTGGCTGACTCGATACTGTACCGAGGCAGCAGATCAGATGAATCGGGACATTGGTCCCAACTAAGGCTTGCGAGTCTTATAATCACAATACCTCGCCCTCGCCCTCACCCAGGCAGCTTACAGAGCTGGGGGGGTCGTCTCTGACTGCCGAGTTGCCGTCGCCTTGCGTCTCTCACCACTGCGCCACTAGTCAGCATCCATGCCGCAGTTTGCTGAGTGGTTTTTCTCTGAGCGTGGTCGATATCTGAAACGCCGCGTATATGCAGCTTCAGCTTCTGCTTATACTGGATGCAACCAATCTGCACCCTTGAGGTTTCGGCTAGGCTTGAGATGGCAGGTTGGTCAGTGCGGTTGAGAGTACGATAAACAGGGTATATCGTATTCAGGATCAGAACACGTAATGCGATATGTTATCATCGGGGAGCACGTGTTTGGCAGCGAGTCAGCGTCATGGTACGGTAGCATCACGTTGAGGAGAAGGTTTGCCGAAGGGTAGAGTGAATATTAAGTGGAAATTAGTTACAAGGGTTCTATTCTAACTCGATATGGTGATGTTGTTTATCTCTAAAGAGGGCACTGAAATAAGGGAGGTCGCAAGTAATGAGTGGCGTTCAATATTGATGACATGTGTTAAACCCGTATCCATGACCATTTCATGCATGTCGGTGTCTCATAAATGACGAAATGGACAACGCCCGAGATCAGCTCACCATCTGCTCGGTTCCGCGATGGGAATATGCATGATGGATCAAAACAGCCACGACAGGGTTGCTTGTCTAACCTCAGCAGCCTTAATAGGTCGAGAGCTTACTGAATTCGCCACGGGCCCTGATCCGATAACCCCATTTGAAAAAGAGGAATGGAGCTGGCAGCAGGAGCACGCTAATGCAGGCAAAGATAGTGCTCCCCCAATCGATGCCGATCTTTTCATACATGGGCCAGACAAAGAGAGGAAAGGCACCTGCAGCCATGGATCGGACAAAAGTGTTAGCCGCAATAGCGCTAGCACTGTAGCGGGTGAAAGTATCGACGAGATACTGGAGGGACGATTGGAAGATGGTGGTGAAGCCAACCCCAGTAAGGAAGACGCCAATGATGGATGGCCATGGGCTAGAGACGTGCTCAACCGAGGTCCCTGAAACGATGAGAATAACGGGTCAGTCGTCTATGCAAGTCATCTCCACAATTGTCATGTAGGTTCGGGGCGGTTCCGCTAGCGAGAATGGAAATATTGCGACTTACAGCCAAAAAGGAAAAGACCTGCAGAGAAGGCGAAGCCGCCCACCATCATTGGTGGAAGTCTCGCTTCAGGAACAGGCTTGAAGTTGTTGGCGACGAGCTTCTTTCCGTAATAGATGTTGTTGAAGATGTTGGCCGCCGCGGCAAAGAGACAGCCAATCAAGAGCGACAGGAAGGGAAGCTGGCTCACGACAGGGCCCCATCTTCGGAACCGGCCGTATTCGAGAGCAAAACTCTCCAGGCTCGCGTAAAGGATTGCTGGAAAAAGTCCCCGTGAGTCAGCAGGGTTTGGGGAAGGTAATAATAATACTGGCACAGCACAGGTAACGTTGGGATTTGGGCTGGGGATATTTGTAGCGCTTACCATAGACGAAAGAGGTATAGATCGTGAGCAGTAAGCAGATGGGATCCAGAAGCATCTGAAACGGTCGGACAAGGTAGGTACTCAGTAGACTCTTGAACGTAGGGCTAGTCTCCTCCCACTGTAATATTTTTGTTTTGTTTCAGCCAAGATATCAGCCACGGAAGGGGAAGGGCACCACCATAAGCGGGAAGACTATGGACCCGGGATGGGATGGGATCTCACGTACCTTAGCGTGGAGACTGAAATTCCCCGTAGACCGACGGAGGCGGCTTGCCTTGCGAGTGAGAAGCACGTCAGCGTGGCTCTCGTCCAGCCACAATGCGTCCAGGACGAACTGGACCATCATGACGATGCCGGTAAGGTACTCGGTCCAGCGCCAGCCGCAGCCGCTGGCGATAAAGGCGCCGCCGATGATAGGCCCCAGGGTCGGGGCCGCGGCGATGGTGATGCCGTAGCAGACCATGGGGGTGCCCCGCTGGCGTGGGGTCCAGATGTCGACGATGGAGCCGCCAGTGATGGAGATGGGGGAGCTGCCGAAGACGCCGGCGAAGAACCTTGTAATTAGGATTGTCTGGATATCCTTGGCGGTCGCAGTGCCGAAGGCGAAGGCTGCGCTAATGAAATAGGGCTAGCAAAAGTCAGCAAGCAAGGTCCAAAGTCAGCAAGGTCCATAACGGTAGGTAGGTAGGTGCTGTAAGTAACGGTAACACCAGTAATGGGGGTGCTTACAGCGAGAGCAGGCCATTTCCGGCCGTAGACCTCACAAAGCGGCGCCCAGAGCATGGGTCCTAGGGCAAACCCGAAAATGAGCAGACTGGTGCCCGCGTTGGCTACCTCGTACGACACATGGAACTCTTCACTAATCTCTGCTGTGCCGGCCGAGTAGATGGCGGAGGCGAAGGTGATCCAGCAGGTAGTCAGGGCCCACAGGGCTGTCGTATACACCTTTTTCCCCATGGGCCAGTTCTGCGGGTTGTGGGTGTCGGAGTCTCCCTCAAAGTCGACCACGTCGCCCGATTGCGTTTCCTCTTCCTTGGAGACACTACCCATGTTGGACTCTTCGTTCATTTTTGCTGCTGTCGCTGGCTGTCAGATCATTCAGTGGAGCCTGTCTCTCCGTGATTTGGCGGGGTATGGATGGATGCAAGTCTAGGATGTCCTTACTGTAGGGCGGCAAGATAAGAGGCAAAAGTACTTCCTTGTATCAGTGATTGAGGTGCTTCTCCGTGGGAGAGAATCCTTTTGCGGATTTCTTTACAGGCCTTTATCATGTTTTCTCTCAGCGCTAGTATCATGTGTTTTCTCCTGATGCTCGTAATGGCCAATTTCGCGGGTGTTTTCGCTGTCTCGCTCGCTCGCGCACCTCGCATAAGTTATGCGACTGCCGGGCCAATAGCAGCGCTGATCATCATCTGCGGGGCATCGTCTCACGCAATTGTCCGCTGCCTCGCTCGCCCGACCTTGAGTCCTCTGCGACATTCCAACGGCATCGCTCTACGTCTGTTCAACCTGCAATTCAGATTACTAGGACACGAGTACAGATCCTCTAGGGTAATCATTTCCTGTTAGTCACAGCAAGATGGACTCTGCTTTAGGCAATCTCTCCATGCCAGGCCTCTCACAATCGCACGTCCAAGTGCGGACCTGCATCCACTGTCGCCAACGCAGAGTCAAATGCGACCGGCAATTCCCCCAATGTTCTAATTGTATCAGATCAGAAGTCAATTGTATCTACCCGCCTGGTCGGGGTAGAGCACCCAAGAGGCCGAAACGCAGCCTTGCGCCCCAGCTTTCAGAGCGTTTGTCTCGCCTCGAGAGCATCATTGGACAGTTTGGTGCGGCTGGTAAGTGAAATGCAGCCTTACACTCACTCACTGCAGATTTAATCTAACAATTACATAGCCAGAGAGAACCAGGACACCCCACAGACTGCCCAAGACAGTGAGGGTCATTCATTCGAGCAGGACTTTAGTCGTCTTAAAGTGGATGAGTCAAAGAGTTACTATGTGAACAATGCATTATGGGTTACTCTGTCAAATGAGGTAAGTCCCTTCATGACTTCTTTGCTTTCTTTTCTCATGACTGACATTATCTCAAGGTCGAGGAGCTACGTGATCTTCTTTTTGAGCCTGCTAGTGAAGATGCTGGCTATGAGCCTTCCATATCTTCATCCGCCACCACTGCGGCTACTTCACCATCATCTCCCCAACTAGGACTCAACGCTGCCATCTTTGGTTATCGTGCCATTGCTTCACCCCTTTATCATTACCATCCCTCACTGCAACAGGCAGTCACGCTTTTTGCCGCATTCAGTGAGAATGTCGCGCCGCTGGTCCGCATATTTCACATGCCGACATTGACAAGAATCTACTGGGATGCCATTGCTTCTCTTGGCACAGTGGACAAGCATACCGAGACCTTGCTGTTCACAATCCATTACTCAGCGGTCATCAGTCTCAACCCAGAGCAATGTCTGAATATTCTTGATGAGACCCGTGAAGCTGCCCTAGAAAGATATCGGTTTGCAGTGGAACAGGCTCTCGCTCAAGGCAACCTTCTCAGTACTCAGAGTATGACCATGTTGCAAGCGGCAGTCCTTTTCTTGTCTGCTTTGCCGAATGAAGATGACTCGCGTGCTGCATGGGCACTCACATCGCTGGTCTTCCATATTGCCAGAACCATGGGTCTCCATCGCGATGGTACCATATTCGGACTAAAGCCCTTCGAGACTGAGCTGCGCCGCCGTTTATGGTGGCAGATCTGCATCATCGATAGCCGCTCGTCGGAATATCACTGCAATGAGCCTATTGCCCAGGGCTTTATCGCAGATACCAAACCTCCACTGCACATCAATGATGTTGACTTATCACCTGAGATGGTGGAGCCTCCAGCTGAACGATGGGACCACGCGACTGACATGACGCTCACGTTGGTCAGGTGTGAGGCTATACAGATAGGTCTGAAGCTGGGTCGCATGAGACACAAGCAGAACAAGATATCAGACGATGGAAGTACTCCAAGGTTAGATGACAACTCGGACACTCCCAAGACTCTGATCCAAGAATTAGAATGTCGGTTGCGGGACAAGTATCTACCCATTTGTGATACTTCAGTACCATTTCAGCTTCTTTCCTCGGCAGTTGCACAAATTATTCTTGGTCGATTCTGGCTTATAACTCAGTACTCAGTAGTGTCGCGAGAAAAAGAAGGTGATGGCAAAAGCACAAGCAACCAATTCCCTCCTACTCCCAACACCGCAGGCCAGCTGGACAACAAAGTGCGCGACGAGCTCTTCCAAACTTCAATAAAGATACTAGAAGTATCTGGCATGCTTCTCACAAGCAAAGAAATCATCCAATTTACATGGTACTCCAAGACTCATATCCAATGGGGAGCCATGGCATTTGTCCTCTCTGAGCTGTGTGCTCGCCCTCAATCAGCGCAATGTGATCAGGCATGGGACTGTGTAACGACAGTATACGAGGGATGGAAGGTCGACGAGAGCAAACAAGATGAAACTCGCCTTGCTTTGTGGAGACCTATAAAGAGGCTCATGGCTAAAGCTCGCTATGTCAAAGAAATGCAGCAGACGACTCCTGGACGGTCGTCAAATGCTGGCCGTAAGGTTCAGAGAAGAGATCCTGTCTTGTACTCTCCTTCACCAGGGCTTTTCTCGCAGTATCCAACACCAGCATACTCTAATAACTGGTATGGACCGTTGCAGCAGACACCGCCTTCTATACCAGGGTCGGAATCATCATTGCCTGGCATGGCAGCAGTGCCACTAGACAGCAGTGGTCAGTCGGATGCCCTACAGAGAGTACTTGGGACGGAAACTCTAGGTCCTTTCATGGATATGATTCCGGAATGGCCATGGGTAGATGCTGAGCATGGGACTTCATCTCTTGCGGGGTTTGATCTTGGGCTACCGAGATTCAATTGATTAGATTATCTCATGGTGACCACTGTTAGACTCTCAGGTTTACACTGCACGAATAACAATCCATAGAAAGGCTACTGCAAGATAGAAGCATATAAATAAGAGGTGTCTATGTAGTTGAATGCAAAGGCTATTCTATATGAAATGTAGATGGCATCTCTATCTTGAAGTATATTAACGGTTGTCTAATCTGAACTTAGTTAAAGTATCTTGGTATCTCTCTCTTGACAAAGTCATTAAATGCTGTTGCCTTGCGGCCTGTCAAGAGCTCAACATTACCCCGCGACTTCTCGTAATCCTCAGGAGCATACAGGGCTCTCGTCTCTACCATGGACTTGGCAAGAGACTTGGCTACAACATCAGGAACATGGAGCTTGGACAGATTCTCAAGGTACTGCTCAACCGTGATGTGATTGACCTTGACCTCGGGCTTACCAGCAGCGACAAGCTCCCGGTTGATAATCTCCCACTGCTCAGTCTGCGAGAGCAACGCTGGTCCGCTTAGATAAACGACGTCTTTCTTGGGCTCTCCTTGATAGCCACTCGCGTACAGCCGCGGGTTGACTAAGACGGCAGCAGCCGCACGCCCGATATCCTTGGGGTCAATGGGATCATGCGGCACTTCCGGAGCTAGCAAATTGACTTGTTTAGGCTCCGAAGATCGATCAAGGTAAATTCTTAGCGGGTTGCTCGCAAAGAACCCGGCCCGGACCGCTGCATGCGGCACCTCGAGCTCCTCCAGCGCAATCTCAACCTGCGCATGCTGCCACGGGATGAAGTGGTCAGGCTTGATAGATCGAATGTCACCCTTGGTGGTGCCCGCGGTCCTAACCTGACTTGTCGAGAGGAAGACGAGGTACTGGATACCGGCGTCGCGCAGGGCCGTGATGGCACCACGCAACGTGTCCTTGGAGCGCACGGCGTAGATGAAGGCTGCCTGGGCGCCTGTGTCATGCACGGCCCGCTTCAGGGAGTCGGGATCGGTTAGGTCGGCACTGATGCGCTGCAGGTCTGCGGCGTGTTCCTGGGAGGGAGAGATCCACTCGTTGTGCTTGGTTGTGTCGCGTAGGGCGATGGAGACGTGGGCGCCGAGAGCGTGGGCCTCGAGTGCGACGGCGGAGCCAACTTCGCCGGTTGCACCAAAGACGAGGACTTTGGAGAAATGTGGGGATGACATAGTGAGTAAGATAAGCAGGGATGGTTTAGGGTGTCAGTCAAGGTGGTACAGGTACAGTGCAGGGCAGTAGGATGGAACGGTAGGGCAGCTGAAGCTTGTTTCGGTGAGGCAGAGTGTGTTGACGTATCAGCGTTTATGTACTCACATCCAAGGTCCGAAGATGTCCGCCTGTAATTGATTAGATTTCCGAACTTCAGCGTCATCCTCAGCGATCGCCGCGTCGCTCAAGTCTCGGATAAGCAGCCCGAGGACGCGTGTGTGGAGTCTCGCCATCTCGCATAGTCGCATAACCACGGCTCGCGATTGGTTCGCTTGGGTCAACCCCTGGAATGTGTCATGTCCGAATCTGGCAACACTTCATCTTGGCGATCTGAGCATCTGAACATGGCAATCCCTGGTTGTCAGTTGTCACCGAGCGTCAGTTCGCGCGGTTATGGGACGAACTGTATTTCAATTAAGTTCAGATGATAATAAACTCAACATTTTTAGTGTACAGATACTAAATGCACATGATATCGACTAACTTTGAAGCACGGTCATTTTTGACTGAGCTCCGCGACGTGCAAGCCTGTGAAGCGTCAATGATGGATGCTCACTTGCGATGGTTTCGCATCACTGCTTGCAACAATTTCAAATAGATAAAAGTTATCACTTAACTAAATAAATAAAACGTAATGAATCATAGGAACGAGCAAGTCGCATCAATTTTATCGTATTTCTAATCTTGATGGAATGGCTAAAGTCGCGTAACTAAATCTATTAATCCCCTACCCTAGAACAACATCAATTACCGACATGAAGCTCCCATAAGGCGTGTTGACAGCATTAATCTTAAGCCTCGAGTCCACCGCCTCCAAAATCGCTTTCCAGCCCTCAAGATCTCGCTCCAGCGAATTAAACAGCTGCATCATGCCCACATCACGAGATCGAAGAACACGCTCATTCACAGACGAGACGGTGCCAGGCTCAGGAACCACAAAGTCCATGATCAACACGTGAGAGTTCTGACCCATAGACTCAACAGTGTTCTTGAGGATCTTGACGGAGTTCTCAAAATCCCAGTTGTGGAAGATCTGGCGCAAGAGGTAGATATCCGCGCCGACGACTGGTTGCTTCTGGAAGAAGTCGTATTCTTGGAATTGGATGCGGTTGGCGATGCTGGCCTCGTTGTTCTCCTTGATGACTTTGGCGCCTTCTTCAACGACGTGGGGGATGTCTTGGATGATGAAGTTGAGATTGGGGAAGGCCTCTGCTAGCTTCACGCAGCTGTGTCCGATGTTGCCTCCAATCTTGACAAGATAAGTTAGCTACTGCAGTGTGATACACGCGGTGGACACCTACATCGACAACGTTGGCCTTGCCAAGTCCTGCCCAGTCAAAGCCACTAACAAGATGCTTCAAGTCACTCTTGGGGCTAGTCGCAATCGCATCCATAACACGACCAAAGAGTTTGTAAACATCAGGCTGCTTAGCAATATACTCATACATGCGGAGATCAGTATTGAACGCAGCATTAAAAGCTGCCTTGTTAGGAGCTGTGCTATCAGGCCATCTCTCATGCGCAGTGACCATAGACGCAATGACCGGGGCAATGATGCTTGTCATCCAGACCCTCTGATCAGAGAATCTGTTGTTGGTCACCAGAGCGGCTGAGGTTGCTGAGTGGGCGATGAAGCCAGGCTCAGGCTCAGCAAAGAGATGGTTCGTCATGCCCATGCGGGCAAGAGTCTTGAGCCGTAACTCAGCTACACCAGCCTTGGAGGCCAGCTCTGTGTATGAGATCTTACCCTCCAAGGGAACAAGCTCGAAGATCTTGAAGTGACTCATCCATCGGAGGATCTCCATGTAATGATACTATAATGGTCATTCAAAGCTACAAAAATGTTTATGATGGAGTACTTACACCTGTGATGACGTTTTGCAAGTACTCGCCTGGGCCAGAGACAAGCTGGAAGATTTGCAGCGCACTGTCGAGCACCTTCTCCTTAGCAACTTGTGCCTCTTCGGGCGCATCAGGAGATAAGTTGATGATGGGTGCATCCCGCTCGAAGCTAGGCTCGGGAAGTTTGTTGGTGCGGAGGTACCCGTTCAATGTGGTGGTGTTCTTGTTGAGATCTTGAACTAAGACCTCCAGGGGTGACAGGGCGGCATGCCCATTGACACCATTGGTGCCATTAGCAGTAGTACCGTTTGTACCATTGGTACCGTTAGAAATACCGTTTGAAACCATGTTGGGCGATGTAATTGGTGAATGTCAAGACGAGGAAGATAATGTTGAATTGCTGTTTGATGAGATGATGCTGAGAAGATGGAAATTCCTAGAGGCTTATCAGGTCTATAAAGTGGTGCCATTTGTGTACAACTGCAATGTTGGACAACAGAGGAACTGCAGCGTCCTACCTGTTTAGGAAGTCCGAAGTCCTCCGATTTCTGCGTGTTTCACCATGCGTGGATGAGGCGACTTTTAAAATTCGGATATCTTCGGCCGGTGCTTACGCATAAGCTACACTAGTGAGGCGCTGCCTACTCACATAAACAACATCGCCCTAAATGACACTCTATGCCTTCTGGAAGCCCGTAAACCGAGGCAGTCGTAATTCAAAGAATATTCTACTCCATCTTACCATCACTATGGCTGAACCAAACCAGCATTATGAAGTCATCATCGCCGGTGGAGGAATCGCTGGAGTCACTCTCGCGCTGATGTTTGAGAAGCTCGGCATCAGCTATTTCCTCCTCGAGGGTCGCGATACTCTCGAGTCTGATAGAGGCGCTGGTATTGGTCTGCAGCCAAATGGCCTTCGAGTTCTTGATCAGCTTGGTCTCGTGGAGGATATTGAAGAGGCTACTATTCCGCTTGAGAAATGGTTCTCCTATGACAGCGAGGGGAACTTGATGAATGACTCTGACGCCATGGGCCAATATCGTGACAAGTTAGTATAATTGAATTCTGTTTCTCTTGGCGGTTGACTAATAGGGTACGTGTTAGGATCGGATACCCTGTTGCCTTTATTGAGCGTCGCAAGCTGCTACCCATCATGGTTCGACACATTCAGCGTACAGAATGTGTTAGGACTTCAGCACGTGTTGCTTCGATTGAGGAGAGCGAGGATCATGTCACTGTTACAACGACAGATGGCTTGTCTCTTACAGCAGACATTGTCGTTGGTGCTGATGGCGTGCGAAGTGCTGTACGCACACACATCGACTCAAAGCTGCCTGAACCATTGACTGCAGATGACTGTAGGTTCTGAATCTACTTGATCTACGTGACAATTTACTGACTTATGCCCAGACATCAGCGTTGCCTGCTCCACAGTCTATGGAATGTCAGCACCCACCGAAGGCATCGCCCCCGGTGAACGCTTCGCCGTCTACCGAGAGAACCAAACAGTCATTGGCTTCACAGGTAAAGACGGAATTGTATTCTGGTTTGTCTTTGAGAACCTCAAACAGAACGTCCCGCTGTCTCAGGCTCCACGATACACTGAAGCTGAAGCCGAGGCTCTTTGCCTAAGCGTCGCTCATACACAAGTCACTCCCAAGCTCAAGTTTGGTGAGATCTACAAGAACAGTGTAGTGGCGGTCAAGATTGGCGTTGAGGAAGGTGTCGCGAAGGGATGGCACACCGATCGCGCTGTGATTGTTGGCGATGCAGCTTGTAAGACTACACCGGCTGGTGGACAAGGCGCCAATCAGGCCATAGAGTCCTGCGCCGTCTTCGTCAACAAGTTAATGTCAGCGCGAAAGGCAATCCAGCCAGGCAAGAAACTGTCTAGCGAGGCTGTCAAGTCTATACTCGCAAGCTATGCTCAAGAGCGCTCACAGCCAGCTACCACAGCCCTGGAGAGATCTCAAATGGTTGGAAAAGCACTTCTTTGCACTCCTGGACCTGCAACTACTCTTGTCAAAGACATGTTGAAGCTTAGTAACGAGGACTGGCTTTTGCGTGCGTTTATGGCACTTTCTGCTGCGCCGTATCTGGAGGATGTTGAGCTTACGGCTAGAGGACATCTTTATAACAAGGCTGTTGAGGAGGCGCGGGCGGAGATGGCGAGACGGCAGAAGGTGGCGAAGGAGATTAAGGAGGCGGAAGAGAAGGAGAGTAAACAGGCTGTGAGCGCGAAGGAGACGGAGCAGCGGAATGAGTTTGTGGGACTTCGGAATCCAGTGCAGGCTGCGACTGGTGTCGTTGAGGTTGGCTCTTAGAGTAGCCTCTCTACAGAGCATTTGATATCAATCTAAGCCATATGTTGCTCGCTCATTCTCCTCACTCATTTGAGTCATTACGTAGATCAGATGAATACTAGTCAGCTAGTAGAAACATACATCTCCTTATAATCTATAATCTACACTATCGATTGAGCCCTTGGAGATTTGGACATGGCCATTCAATTCAGTGATTTCATAAGCCCAGATCAGGTTCAATTCTAGAGACTAAGCCTCAAGGCCACAGATTGTTGCATTGCTAAGGCAATAGAATCAATGGGAGTCTATGCAAGTGCCGAGTTTCGAGTCACCATCCGGGTACAGAGTCCATCTGGCACAGGCATTAGTGTATCTACTGCGTGGCTCTTCTCTCGACTCCATTCGTCCTCGGTTCGCGGCACATACTACACCACCCTGCCCGTTTCAGCTTCCCCCGCCAGATAAGAATTCGGACCTCTTCGGAGCTTCGTCTCTGATCTGACCCTGCGTGGCGTAATTAGCCGCTATACGGACCCTGGCACACCCATGCAAGCCACTACGGACATTTTCGCAAAAGCGCGGACCCAACACTAACTAGCCCATCAACCAGGCCTTTTACGAATTACCAAAAAGGATGCATGCATGTTGAGACCTCTACAGTATAAGCCAGATACATCTTGGCAAGAAAACAACCAAGACAAACGAAATATTGCACATTGTATTACTGCTTTCAACAGCGATTCCTTTTAGCCAATCTTTCACGATGGCGTCCTCAGCAGATGTGTATGTCTTTGGCGATCAGAGCACACCCGTTCTTGATAAATTGCAAGCTCTTGTGCGCGTGAAAGATAATGCGCTTTTGACTTCCTTTCTTGGCGAGGCGTTTTTGGCTGTGCGAAGAGAGATTGTCTCGCTCTCGTCTTTAGAGAGAAAATCGATTCCCGAGGCTGAGAGCTTGAGTTTGCTTTTGGAGGGCGTTCGGAGGAGTGAGCCTCATGCGGCGCTGGATAGTGCTTTTGTGTGCATTTATGAGATTGGATACTACATCGAGTAAGTCAGGTGAGAACGAGGAAGTCATATTTTGCTGACGAGATTTAAGTTATTTGGCTCGTTCGGACAAGCAGCATCCACCGGCAACTCCATCTTTGCTACTCAGTATTTGCACTGGTAGCATTGCAGCCGCTGCTGTCAGCTGTGCCAAGGATGTTTTCGAGATCGCGAGACTGGGCGTTGAAGCTGCGACAGTTGCTTTCCGACTTGGAATGCACGTTCGCAGAAGAGCCGAGAACCTTGGGTACTCGACACCTTCGAGCTGGTCTATGATTTTGTCTTCGAATCAGGAAGAGCTTGTTTCAGAAGCTTTACAAGAATTCTCAAAAGACAAGGTAAGTTGGATAGCTCCAACGCTACAAATACGAGTGATGCTCATTCTTGTCCCAGAATCTTACCTCGAGCACGCGTCCCTACATTAGCGCCATTGGCCCTGGTTTTACAACAATCAGCGGTCCCCCATCTATCCTCGAGTCACTAAAGGCGTGCGATGCTTTCTCTGGAAAGAGGTTATATCCGGCTCCCATCTATGGTCCCTACCATGACACTTCAGCATACTCCGAGTCCAGCCTGGAACATGCCCTTGCTTCAATCCTCAACGATGTTCAGTTCCTAGAGAACAAGATGCTCATCCCCATCATCTCCTGTGCCTCCGGATCTCGTCTAGACCAATTATCTTTCGAAAACCTGCTCAAGAACACTCTGAGCAGCGCACTATCTCAACAAATCCGCATGGATCTCGTCACCGACGCTCTAGTCGAAAACGTTTCTGGCACTGAAACTACCTTGATACCGGTCAATGCCCAAACAACTGTTTGCAGTCTCGCTGACTGGCTGGCCAAGAGAGGAGCCACAACACGCATTGGACCAACCTTGGAGAGCCTGACCAAGGACCGAGCAGAACCCAACCTTGCTCCTGGCGATGAGAACAAGATCGCCATCATCGGCTTCAGCGGACGATTCCCAGAAGCAGACAACCTTGACGAGTTCTGGGATCTTCTGATTCGCGGTCTCGACGTGCACAAGCCAGTCCCCGAGGAGCGCTTTGCTCGCGACCACTACGATCCCACTGGTCAGCGCAAGAACACCAGCCAAGTCCAGTACGGCTGCTGGTTAAAATCTGCAGGCTACTTTGACACCCAGTTCTTCCACATGTCGCCCAAGGAAGCCATGCAGACTGATCCAGCTCAGCGACTCGCCCTGCTCACAGCTTACGAAGCTCTCGAGATGGCTGGTGTCGTGCCGGACCGAACGCCCTCAACCCAGAGGAACCGCGTGGGCGTTTACTATGGTACTACGAGTAACGATTGGGGCGAGGTGAACTCCTCACAGGATGTTGATACTTACTACATTCCTGGAGCGAATCGTGCCTTCATTCCTGGAAGGGTCAACTACTTCTTCAAGTTTACCGGCCCGAGTATCGCTGTTGATACTGCTTGCTCTTCGAGTCTTGCTGCTATCAATCTTGCGATTACATCGTTGAAGAACAGGGATTGCGACACTGCGATTGCTGGAGGCACCAATGTCATGACGAATCCGGACAACTTTGCAGG
Source organism: Fusarium chuoi (assembly GCA_022627125.1). Classification (NCBI taxonomy): domain Eukaryota; kingdom Fungi; phylum Ascomycota; class Sordariomycetes; order Hypocreales; family Nectriaceae; genus Fusarium; species Fusarium chuoi. The sequence continues at coordinate 83,087 of JAJALE010000835.1, read as the reverse complement.
CCTCGATCGCGGGCATTTCCTTTCTCGCACTGGAAACTGCAAGGCCTTTGATGATGGTGCGGATGGTTACTGCCGCGCTGACGGCATCGGCACCTTGATTCTCAAACGTCTCCCCGATGCTATCGCAGACAGTGATCCCATCTTTGGAGTCATCCTAGGAGCACACACCAACCACTCAGCAGAGTCCGTCTCCATCACCCGACCTCTCGCAGACGCCCAGGAGTATCTCTTCAAGAAGCTCCTCAATGAGACTGGTCTTCACCCTCACGATGTTAGCTACATCGAGATGCACGGAACAGGGACCCAAGCTGGCGATGCAGTTGAGATGCGCTCAGTCCTCAACTCATTCGCCTTTGATCACAGCCGTCCACGCGACAAGAGCTTGTATCTCGGCTCAGTCAAAGCGAATGTCGGACACGCTGAATCAGCCTCTGGAGTTCTTGCCATCATCAAGGTGCTGCTCATGATGCAGAAGAACACGATTCCCCCCCACTGCGGCATCAAGACCAAGATCAACCAGGGCTTTCCTAAGGACTTGGATCATCGTGGTGTGCGCATTGCTCTGAAGGATAGCGTCGATTGGTCTCGGCCTGAGGGCGGTAAGCGCAGAGTTTTGGTGAACAACTTCTCTGCTGCTGGTGGAAATACTTCGTTGCTGCTTGAGGATGGTCCTGCTGTTCACCCAGCACGACAGCATCAAGATGGGGATGCTCGTACTGAGCATGTCGTGGCTGTTTCGGCCCGGTCTACCAAGGCTTTGGAGGAGAATCTGAAGGCTCTTGAAGCTTACATCGCCAACTCTTGGGCACCGGAGGGTGAGCTTCTCTCTCAACTTTCGTACACGACTACTGCTCGACGTGTACATCACAGCCGACGTGTTGCTTTTGTCACCAACGGTCTTGATGACTTGAGGAAGTCTCTTATCAAGGCTGCTGCCGCTGCTGGGCAAGTCAAAGGCATTTCTGCAGTGTCGCCCAAGGTTGGCTTCCTCTTCACTGGACAGGGAGCGCAGGAGACTGCCATGGCCATTGGGTACTACAAGAGCTTCTCATCCTTCCGATCGGACATCCACCAGCTTGACTCCATCGCCACTATTCAGGGCCTTCCATCTGTTCTCCCACTTATTCACGGCACAACACCCGTTGAGGATCTCTCCGCAGTTGTCGTGCAGCTCGGAACGTGCATCATCCAGATCGCCCTCGCCCGTTTCTGGATCAGCCTCGGTATCACTCCCCAGTACGTCATCGGACATAGCCTGGGCGAGTATGCTGCTCTTCAAATAGCTGGTGTACTCAGCGTCAACGATGCCATCTTCCTCTGTGGTCACAGGGCAGCGCTTCTTGACAAGAAGTGCACTGCCTACACGCACGGCATGGTCGCTGTCAAAGCGGCGGCGGAAGACTTGAAGCAGCACATCTCATCTGACCTGAAGGTTGAGATTGCTTGTGTCAACGGCGCTGAAGACACTGTCCTCAGTGGTCCCAACGCGGGCATCGAGTCGCTGTGCGGCAAGTTGACTCAGGCTGGCTATAAGCTTCACAAACTAGAGATTCCGTTTGCCTTCCACTCGTCCCAAGTTGATCCCATTCTCGATGACCTCGATGACCTGGCGTCCCAAGTCGAGTTCCACGAACCCAAGCTTCCTATCGTCTCGCCTCTTCTGCGCACGCTACTTACTGGCGATACCCTCGGCCCTCAGTACATCAGACGTCACTGCCGTGAGACAGTTGACTTCCTCGGTGCTATCAAGATGGCTGAGTCGCAAGGCATCATGGACCGAAGCGGCATGTGTATCGAGATCGGAGCCCATCCCATCCTCACGCGGATGGTCAAGTCAATTATCGGCCAAGACTTCCGGTGTCTTGCTTCTCTCCGCCGCAAGGAAGATCATTTCAAGACTCTCGCAGATTCCCTTTGCGCTTTGCATCTGGCTGGCTTCTCTGTCAACTGGGATGAGTACCATCGTGACTTTGCTTCTTCTCGCAATGTTCTCCAGCTCCCCAAGTATAGTTGGCAGCTTGCGAACTACTGGATGCAGTACAAGTACAGCTGGTGTCTTACCAAGGGCGATGCGCCCGTTGAGAATGGCCCGGTTGGTGCAGTTGTGCAGACGAGAGCACTGAGGCTCAGTGATTCGGTGCATAATGTCATTGAGCAGGTTCATGGTGACAAGAGAAGCTCTATCACAGTTGAGTCTGACATGCATGACCCGTCTCTCTTGGCCATTGCGCAGAACCATCGCGTCAACGGATTGACTATGGCTCCTTCGGTGAGTCCTCTCTCTTTTATACTAAATTCTATTACTGACTTTACGATTTGCAGACTCTCTTCGCCGACATCGCCTTCACCCTCGCCAAGCACCTCATCCAGAATCACGGCCTCGATGCGCACACGAACCTACCTTCCATCAACAACATGGCTGTCGAGAAAGCTCTCATCGTTGGAGAGACTGGCCCTCAGCTGTTCCGAGCAGCTCTCGATATGGACTGGATCACTATGCACGGCTCAATCCGCATCTTCAGCGTCGGTGCGAACGGGAAGCAGACCACTCTCCACGCAGTCTGCGATATAGCCGTCGAGAACCCAAGTTCTCACCGCGAAAACTGGCAGAGTAACGCGTACCTCATCCAACGAGGCATCAAACAGCTCGTCCAAGGCGCCAGTGATGGCTCTGCTCACATGATGCGTCGTGGTCTCTTGTACAAGATCTTCTCCAACTCGGTCCAGTACGGGTCTGCGTTCCAAGGTATCGAGCAGGTCTGGTTCGACAGTGAGGGCCTCGAAGGAACTGGCAAGGTCTTGATGCCCTCGGGTAAAGACACTTTCGCGCTCAACCCGTACTGCTGCGACAGTTTGGGTCATATCACTGGCTTCATCATGAACTGCAGTGATAGCTTGGATCTTGATGATCATGTCTACATCAATCATGGCTGGCGGACTCTTCGCTTGGTTGAGCCTTACCAGTGTGACGTGCAGTATCAGACATACGTCAAGATGCAGGCGGTCGGCTCTGATGATTCGACTTACAGTGGCGATGTCCACGTTCTTCGTGATGGGAAGATCATCGGCATCTGTGGCGGCGTTACGTTCAAGAAGGTCGCTCGCAAGGTACTCGAGATGCTTCTCCCCAAGCCTTCTGGTGCCAAGGCCAAGCACGGTGCCGACAAACACGTCGTTCTCACTCCCCCGTCTACCACTAGCCATAGCGTCGGCACAACATCACCTCCCGAGCCAACAGAGTCGCCTGTCAGCTCTGCTTCTGGCCTCGTTCAGAAGGCTCTCGAGATCATTGCCGACGAGATTGGCGTCGACATCTCGCAGCTCACTGACTCTACACTCTTGGCTGACCTGGGTGTCGATTCGCTCATGTCATTGACCATTCTGGGCAACTTCCGAGAAGAACTCGACTTGGACATTCCGGCGGCGCAGTTCTACGAGTTCTCAACCGTTCAGGATCTCAAGTCCTTCCTTGGAGCCAATGACCAGGACTTCTCGAGCTCAAACTCTGAGGCGGAGAGTTCTGCGTCTAGTGCTGCTTCAACATCCCCCAGTGATCACGGCGATGATGTCGTTGAGGAGGTCAAGCCTGTAGTGGCAGAGATACCTCGGTCAACCTCTACAATCTTACAGGGCACCAAGCACTGTTCTCAAACACTCTTTCTGTTCCCCGACGGCGCTGGTTCAGCAACGTCTTATGTCACTCTCCCTTCTATTTCGTCGGACATGAGAGTTATTGGGTTGAATAGTCCTTACCTCACCAAGCCGCATGAGTTCAACTGTGCTCTCCAGGACATCACAGGCTCTTACCTGAACGAAGTGCGTCGACGCCAGCCTCAAGGTCCTTACCATCTTGCAGGTTGGTCAGCAGGAGGTGTTTCAGCCTTTGATGCCGCTCGTCAGCTCGTCTCTGAGGGAGAGGTAGTCGAGAGCCTCATCCTGATTGACTCCCCCAACCCCGTTGGCCTCGGCAAGTTGCCAAAGCGTATGTACGACTTCCTCGAAAAGTCAGGTATCTTTGGCGCTTTCGAGATGGGAGAGGAAGCTCAAGCGCCGCCTGACTGGCTTTTCCAGCACTTCTGTGTCTTCATCGAGGCTTTGGATAGGTACGTGCCTGAACCGTTTGAGCATGGTATGGCTCCCAAGACGACCATCATCTGGGCTGCGGACGGCGTGTGCAAGAACCCCGATGATCCCCGTCCTGAGGCACAGCCTGACGATCCTCGGGGAATGAACTGGCTCTTGAATAACAGAGAGGACTTTGGGCCTAATGGTTGGGATGAGTTTATTGGAGCTGGAAACATCAGCACAATGTCGATTGAGAACGCTAACCACTTTACTATGATGAGGGAGCCGATCGCGTCGGCTCTTTGTGCGAAGATTCGGGAAACGATGGGGGTAAATTGATAAGGGATATAGAGCAGCTGTATTTCTCCGACTTAGATTCTTATTATTATTTCCTATAATTGCTATTCTTACATCTTGGACTTGTCCGTCTCAATTGTAGTTATATTCTCCCTCGGGTACACATCTCAGCCGCATAGTGACTGTGTCAGCGCACTGACATAAGTTAGCGCCATCCCCAACCCACTTTGACTACATTTACTGCGCTTTTACGCTTGGTAACTCATATCAGTTCGGATCTCTTTCAATTCTCTTCACAGTATGACAACTGAGCAAGAACGTGTTACTATACCTACTGTAACAGATGGCCAAGAATGGCCCTTCCTCTATCGAATCTACCTCAACTGCGTCACCTGGACACTGCGCAAGCTTGTATCATTTCTGACCGGCCCAAATGAAGGTCATGATAGGGAAGTCAACATCAGCACCCCAGGTTTGGGAGCGGGCTATGTTATCTGCAACGTATGGCTACCCAGACCTACTGGCGATATCCAATCCAAGTATCCGCTGGTGTTAGTTCTGGAAGGTGGTGGGTTTGTCTTGGGACATCCAAAGGATGGGCGGTTAAATAACCGTCGAATTGTTGAACAGGTACGCACCCTACGACATGCCCAGCAATTACTCGCAGCTAATATCAGCGCAGACCGGAGCAATTGTCATGTCGGTTGACTACGCCAAAGCGCCCCGATACCCTTATCCTCATGCTTTGCTGCAAGCTTATGAAGCGCTACGTTGGGCCATGACATCCCCAGCTGCCCGTGAAGGCATCTGTGTTGATCCGCGCCGCGTTGCGATCGGAGGAAATTCTGCCGGCGGTAATCTGACAGCAGCGCTATCACTATTACTATCCTTTCGAAGTGGTCCTTGTTCCATCTTTAGCGAACGTCTACCACTGGACTTCAAACAGGTCCTACACTTCATGCTTTATCCCAGTCTTGAACTTTGCTTACCGTACAATCTAAGACTCTCCCGGTCTACAAGCGATGCCCAGAAGCACAGCCTACCCGCTTGGATGGCCAGAGCAATGGAGCAGTCATATCTGCCGCCAAGAGTCTGTAAAGATGACATCTTTGTATGTCCCGTCGCTGCTGGTATAGAGCTCCTCCGTGAGCTGGATATTCCACCTGCCGTGCTGTTCACCGGCAGCCTCGATTGCCTCAAAGAAGAGGGATTCTGTTATGCGCAAAATCTTGCGAAAAGCGGCAAGGAAGTCACCTTCCATGAATTTAAAGGCGGTACTCACGGGTTCTCAGTCAAACCGCAGGATGGTAGTACCGAGGCGCAGGTCATATACGAGGAATGTTGGTCTAGAATATGTCACTCTCTTCGAGAGTCGTTCTCATAGTCAGAAATGGCAAAGAATTCAACAAGAACAAATAGTCATGAATTTTGTTAAATACTCCTCCTTAAAATATTCTAAACTCAATATGGAACTCTGGAACTACAGCAAGTCTATAGACGAGGGCTCTTATGCTGTAGGCAAAAAGACCTTGCCTAAGTAACTTACACACTTATGTAGACTATCATTAACTCCGCCAATACAAAATCACTCCACAGCTTAACCAGCTAAGTAATACTATTTAGTCTTGGGTGATTAGCTTTAGATAAATAGTATTCATATAATTCTCATGCCACTCATTTTGAGATCTGAAAACAATGTGGGCGTTTATCAGGCTAGACTGTAGTTAGACAGTCCAGTTAGTTCAAGTTCACACAGAGTACAGAAAACTTACAACAGATTACCATGCGAAAAGTAGAAGAGTATATCCCAGACAACATTCTGGTCGGTGCAAAAGCTAATGTAACATCCAAAGAAGTGAATAAGTATAAAAGGGAGCATATACTTATTAGCTGTGACTACAAAGGGACTTAGGCCAAGAGGTCCTGCATGTATGCTCCATGAATACGCTAGGCAACTTCAACAATGAGTGCACAGCAGAGAGGGGCAAAGCCACGGGATATAGTAGCAATTTCTGACAGCTACCATCTTAGTAATCACTAAAATGGAATGTCTATAGCCATCATGTTGCATAGTTATCTGGCTTCTGAAATATTGAAGTCTGATTCCAGTACCCGCACCAACACCTCGAATTTCACAATATACAACCCGAGTATTCCAATTGTCCGTCCTAATAGACTTTTAGACTAGTAATTTAAGGTCAGCACCCTTAATCTGACCAGACACTGGTGGGAGGTACTAGACTCTCACGATTGGGTCAATTACGCGTAAGCTCCCTGCCAAGCAATGACTCAATTAATGTGCCGAGGTTCATTCTCTCCTCAATTACCATCATTCTCGATTTGACCGGAAGCCGTAGCACATATGAGGAATACTCCGAGTTCTTGACCGCTGAATCATTGATCTGGGTGGTAATATCTTGGCTGTTAATGTCCATCTGCTGATCTTTTCCTCTGTTGTTTGAGTAAGATGACCTCGGTATAATCATGGTGTTTAGGTATTTTCGCAAGATAATCTCACCCTGGATTAGCGCCCTTGTTTGAAAAATCCCGCCATTTAAACAACACTAACCAAGGGAACTAGTGAGTTTCGTTCGGTAGAGTTCCGCATCGTGAGATTGCTACCGAAAAGGCTAGGTCGACAAAACGTTGTTGGCATTTCCTAAAACGATGCAGAGTCACGAAGCTCCGAGAAATTATACTCTAGTGCAATGGTTCCTGAGACAGTCTTTTATTGAGTGATTCGTTGCAGAGGCTGATGGTGGTGTTGTGAAGTGCGGGGTCCTGGTCTTATGATGAGTGAAGGTAAGATGTTTGTGTGTATGAGCTTCCCCTCCTTGAGGAATGGAGCCGAGGTTTGGAGAAGGCTTGGGAGGTAAGCGGGCAAGATGAAGGACTCGTTAGATGATGAGATAGAATTGAGTATAGGGGCAGAAGAAAATAGTAAAGAGGAAGCAACTTGAGAAATAATGATAAATAGACGTCGTTATCCCGTCGAAATGAGTTTCTTCACCTCACAAGCCTCTCAATCATTCCACAATCGCCAGCAACTCACAAGAACACTTCAATCCAATCATTAACTCATATCAATCATGAAGTTCACCACCATCCTCTCACTCTTCGTCGCTGCGACCGTCGCCCTTCCCACTTCCAACCCTCTCTCTGAGCGTGAAGTTCTTGCTGAGCTCGAGAAACGCCAATCTGGAAGCATCACTCGTGATGATCTTTCCAACGGCGCTTCATCTGCTTGCCCCCCTGTCATTTTCATCTATGCTCGGGGTTCCACTGAGCTTGGAAACTTGGTGAGTCATGCCCGTGTTTAGTGATATAGATCGAGTTGGCTGACTTGATAGGGAACGCTTGGTCCTCGAGTTGCCTCTGTGCTTGAGAGCAACTACGGCAGCAATGGGGTCTGGATCCAAGGAGTGAGTACCTTTGCTATCTGATATCCAGTTTCAACTTCTGAACGTTTGAGTCACAGGTTGGTGGAGCATACCGTGCTACCCTTGGCGACAACGCCCTTCCTCGAGGAACCTCTTCGGCAGCCATCAGAGAAATGATTGGTCTTTTCAACCTTGCAAACTCAAAGTGCCCTTCTGCCAAGATCGTTGCTGGAGGGTACAGTCAAGGTGCTGCCCTTGCTGCAGCCAGTATCGAGGATCTCAGTACTTCTGTCCGCAACAAGGTCGTCGGTACTGTCCTGTTCGGATATACCAAGAACCTGCAGAATCTTGGCCGCATTCCAAACTACCCACGAGAGCGAACCCTGGTTTTCTGCAACGTTGGAGACTTGGTTTGCACTGGCTCCTTGATCGTTGCTGCACCCCATCTTGCTTATCAGTCTGATGCTTCTGGACCTGCACCCCAATTCCTCATTCAGCGAGTTGCTGCTACCTCTATCTAGGTGGGCAGTACTTTGGTATATTAGTGGAACTGGTTTACTTGCCATAAGGTACCCGGGGCCCTGGGCAGTAGCAGGACTTTTCGCTCTTTTTCATGATTGGTTTGCTGTGTTGTTGTTGATGTAGTTGTTCCTTTTCTTCTCTCAAGGTTCACTCCCTTCATAGCTAGTTTATATCAACCCTGGAGGCTGAATAACACTTTGTCTTCTATCCATAAGCTGTTATTTTTCACCAATTGACGTTTACAATACTGAACTCTTTACATTACAGGTAACACAAAAACTTGAATGCATCGAGGTCTATTGCTTTTCTATAAACATATGTCTACTTGTTCTTCAACCTAGCATTCTCTTACTATTCGTAATCGACGCCATTCTTGAGAGTGCCAATCTGAGTAATCTTGACCTCCATCTGGGTACCAGGTACAAGGTACTTTGGCGGCTTTAAACCAGCACCAACACCTAAACATTCACAAGTCAGTCCAATCTTACACAAACATCACTTACTAAAATGACTCACCTCCTGGAGTACCCGTCATAATAACACTTCCTTTCTGTAGTGTAGTTCCGGATGAAAGGTGTGCAATTAAACGAGGAATAGAAAAGACAAGGTCATCAAGACCTGCATCCTGTCGCGTTTCCTTGTCCACAATTGTCTGCAGATGGAGTTTCTCGGGTGCTGCTATCACAGAGCTTGAAACCAGGACAGGACCTAGAGGCGCAAAGGTATCAAAACCCTTTGAGAATCCCCATTGCGGGACTCCACCAGCGAGATTTGGATCTCTCTGCCATTTTCGAGAGGAAATGTCGTTGCCTGCTGTATATGCGGCGACGTAGTCAAGGGCCTCACTCTCCTTGACGTTCTTGGCATCCTTCCCAATGACCACAACCTAGATCTGTCAGCATGCATCTGTATTAGTAAGGCTTGGAGCGTACTAGTTCTCCTTCGTAATCTGCTTGGTCATCCTGGGCGACTTTGGGGATCACCACGTTGACTCCGTGGTCATGTATTGTTGTTGAAGGCTTGAAGAAGATGGAAGGAAAAGGCGGTGTCTTGCGTCCAGCCTCACGAACTGTAGCCGTATTAGTACGAGTCTCCAGGGTAGTTCTTGTCGCCGATGTCAAAATTACTTACTGTGTGTAGCATAGTTGAGTCCCACGCATCTGAGAATGGATACATCGCTAGCGACAAGGGGTCCTAGCAAGGTCTTGACAGTGACTACTTCATCTGTAACACGAGTGGCACCAGTTGTGTCATAAAGGTCATCTCCCTCGATCACTCGAGCCTTGAGTTTCGTCTCTTCAGCGGTATCTCCGAGATCAAAATCAGGAGTCGGGAGGATGGGCTCTCCGCGCAAAAGACGCCCGTCAGTTGAGACGAATCGGATCAAACGTTGCCAAGCTACCTTCATTGTGAGTTTTGGTGAGCTTAATTCCTTGTCACTATAATTCTTCAACAACTAAAGCTCAGTGCAGGAAGTACATGTCTTGCGCCTGTTTTGATACTTGCCTCTTGTCCCGTCCGTCCCGATGGTGCCCCGGAAGTGGAGCTACCATCGTCAAGTGGGTACTAGAGCAGTGACTGACCCAATTGAGGGAAATGTATTTGCGCCAGTGTAACAAAGGCGTAACCTCCAACTCCGCAAACACCAGAAGCGAGATGGGGACGGAAGAGAACACGCCATTCCAATTGGTTCAGTTTTCAAAGTCCAAACCAAAGATGGAACAGAGTTTGGAAGTGCCGTAACCCCCAGTTTCTTGTCTCAATAATTCTGGGGAAATGCGGAGACAAGATTTGTCAACCTGGATACAAAAATCGGCCCATCCCAATGTTGCCCCGATCAAGGCTACTCGTTGCATCTCCAATCGTACCATCATGACCCCCCAAGATGACTCTCCACCAGCTTCGGCCAGAAGCGGAACGTCTCAGCCGCCAAAAGCAAACGCGTCGGAGCCCGCGCCAAAGAGACGCCGAGTCGCGCTGGCTTGTTCGGCCTGCAGAATCCGCAAATCACGGGTAGAGTTTGCTTCTCACGCGTCATTGGACGATTAACTGATAGAATTAGTGCAATGGAGTGCGACCAAGATGTGATATGTGCGATAAGCTTGGATTCGATTGTTCATATGAACAGCAGGAAACTTCAGCGAATCTTCTAGTCCCAAAGGAGTAAGGCGTCTCTCTTTCACTACCCTGGACTGTCATGAATCATTTCTAACATGGCGATGTCTCCAGCATCTTTGCTGCCTTGGAGGCCAAAGTGAAGCTGTTGGAAACGAATATTGAACAGCATAATGTTAGACTGAACTTGGTTGAGGGTACACTAAAAACATCAGGAAGTTCAAGGCAAGATGTCACGCTTCCACTTCACCACCAACCTGGAAATGTGGTGGTCAACATCGATGAAATACCAGAAAATGGTGCTGGTCAGAGTATGACTGATGGCATGGCCGTCTCTTTCGTAGATGAGCAAGACTGCGGTTTCTTTGGTACGCAAATACCGTCTGTCCCCTTTTTTGACCTCCTCTAACCCCATTCTCTAGGCCCATCATCCAACATCGCGCTCATGCGGCACATATTGCGAGCTGTCGATACAAAAAGGACACAACACGGCAACCAGACTTCATTAACACCAGCATCAGAGTACAGTGCTTATGAAGGTGGCCTAGTGAGTAATCTGAACGCGTTTCCATCAGTCTCCAGCGAGTCTCAAAAGGTGGGCGCCAACCTCCTACCACCAGATGAGGTCATGCAACGCCTCATCCGTGCGTACTTTGACAACACGGGGCTCTTGTTTCCGTATATACACGAGCAAGAGTTTCTCGACACCTATGAACGATTTCGAGCAAGTGGCTTTCGGGGCAACGTTCGCCGGACTTGGCTCGGGCTACTGAACATGATTCTTGCAATGGCTACCTGTACTTCGTGCTGGGAGGACTCGGGAAGTGAGACCACGTTTGAGGAGTCAGATGTTTACTACCGCCGAGCCCAGGAGCTTTGCCATACCCAGATGTTTAGGGGGACAACTCTTGAAACTGGTAGATAACCTCTTTTGACTATGCCTCTCATCTGGGCACTGACACTCACTTAGTACAATACCTTTTACTCACGAGTCAATATCTCCAGGGGACGCATAAGTCGGTTCATACGTGGACCATTCACGGCCTCGCTGTCAAGGCTGCCATGTCTATTGGACTTCACTCAAGAGACATTGCGTCTAAGTTCACGCCTCTCCAGCAAGAGATAAGGAAACGCACTTGGTTCGGATGCATTTTGCTCGATAGGTTCGTTTTCCGCATCCACACCAAGACTACTGCGGAAAAGGTGATGTCAGCTGACACAACTATGTAGAAGTCTGAGCCTCACGTTTGGGCGCCCATGTGCGATACCAGAAGAGTACATCCGTTTGGATCTCCCAAAGACATTACCAGTACCGATGCCAGCTTCTGATGAAGTCCACAAGATGAGCACTGCATTCTACAACGCCTCTATGTAAGAAATCATAGTACCTCAAAGGCGATCCGCTGACCTGACTTGTCTAGAACTCTGTATAGGATCATGGGGCGAATCATTGGCTCACTTTATGGTAGTAACCTTGGATGTGAAGACCAATCATCAGATACAGCCACAATGACATCCATGATCCAGTTCGGCCAGGAACTCTCAGACTGGCAAAACAGCTTGCCTCAGCATCTCGGTTTGCGGTCTGTCGATAACATGCCAGATAACACGGATGAGAATATCCAGGATCCATTGCGCGAAAAGTTCAGAATTATTCTCACGCTCAGATATCTCAACGTTCAACTCCTCCTCCATCGCCCAATCTTCATTCGGTCTCTCGGTACTCTGCTTCGAGAGGCCAAAACGCCATATCGCAACGCGGGATCAATCAACAGCATGCATGCCAGCTTTGACAGAGTTTTCGTCCAAGTTGCGGAGAACATCATAGACATTATTTATACTATACTGACAAGGCCTGATCATGGGCGTCATTTGATTGGGGCCTGGTGGTTCACTCTCTACTATGGTAGGTAACCAACCGCAATGATTTATTATGGTGATCTGACTTGTGGAATAGCCTTCAGTGCAGCATTGGCCATTTTTGGTAGCTTGTTAATATCTCTCGGCGCTGAAGCTGGAAATGCTGGCCGCCTCGAGAGTGCGAAACGATATCTGGGCAAGACTTGCGAGGCTCTCTTGAAGCTCAGCGATAACAACACTCTTGTCCTACGCTGCTTTAAATTTGTCCAACAACTTCTCCGGATCGTGAGCGCTTGGGGTTAGTATTCCCTATCAACTTTTCTTCACCCTTCGCATCATTGACAAACTTTTAGATGCGAGCACCACGACCCAAGCCGACCTTTACAGTGAATCTTTGGGATCTTACCCGACGGCGGAAGGGGGCCCTCTTAATTTTGACATGGAGTCGGATTTGTTATCAACGATGCCGACGTGGGAGACATCAACGCTTGGCTTTGGGGATGAGCTTGAGCTGGGCCATTTCTTTGCCAGTGATTCTCAGCGGTGGTTTGAGCAGACACAATGGTAATCTCAATATGTTGGTGCCACAAAAAGCCAATGATGTAAAGTGATAAAACGCGTCTCGCGTCATAACTAACATGCGCCTCTTTGACAACGTGACAGCGGTAATCACAGGTGAATGCCAGAGACTCAATTACCGTGTCTCAGGAGAAAAGATCATGAATGACATGAGAATTGTGCCCAGAAGTATCAGCAGCACTATCGGATCTGAGACTCGGCAGTTGGCAGGTACTTAATAAGTCTCGGCGGTCTGAGAAACTGTCGGGAACCGCTTAGTCAGCGGACTTTCGCGTTTTGAGTTCACCCTGCCGCGTGTTTCCCCACGGGGAACTATCGGTACGATATCGTATCAATTTACGGACAAGGTTGATACAGTCAATTGAAAACGATGATATAGACAACGCTTATGGATCAAAACTTCAGAATGAATACTACATTCACAAGACAATCTACCAAACTTGTCTTGCTTCATTCTTCTCACCAATTCATCAATCATGTCTAAAGAAATATCCCCTGGGGGCTATCACTGGCTTAATGACACCATCAACAACCTCGATCCAGAGACCGACTATGAACTCATGTGGCGGCTCATGTCATGCTACCGGTCAAATGACTTCATGAACAATATGATCTACGCCCTCACGTTTCCCAATTTCATCATCACAACTCATGGCTGCGAAACTGTCTGGCGCTCAGACGGTGGCAAGGTTGTCAAGCGAGGAGCTCAGCGCGTCGAAGATACCGAAAACTACAACATGACGTGGTGGCACTACGGACCTAGCGATAAACGATGTCGAGATGCTGTGGAGCAGATTAACAACCTTCACGCGTCTCTGGCTCGTCGTTACCCTGGCAACTTCTCGTTCAATGAAGATTTCCTGTACGTTACGACGTTCAGTGCTGTGCTTATGCATCGTCTTCGTCTTCGTCTGGGACTATCGGGTTTTACTGAGAAAGAGAAGATAGCTGCTCACCACTTCTGGCGGGATATGACGCCGCTCTTTATCAGAGAGGACAGGAACTCTGTTACCGGATATCCTGAGGACTTTGAGGGCTGTATCCAGTTTTGCGAAGACTATGAGAATGAGAAACGCGAGTTCGATGTGAAGATGCAATACATTGGTCTGGCCATCTTCAATCAGTTCGCGTTCCGATACTTTCCCTACGGCTTTCGATGGTTGGGAGTGTCAATAGTCGAAGCTCTTACACTGCCTACAACTATCAAGGCAATGCGGCTGGAACCCGTCAATCCTGTCTTTCAGTGGTTAATTGTGTTTTTTGTTGGAACGGCAATGAGTCTTGCTGAGACGCTTTTACCGGACCCGCGCGAGTCGTTTTGGAAGAAGATTGAAACATTGGATGTAGAGAAGGCCAAGGCGAGGAAAGAGGATATCAAGGGGAGTGACCAAGCGTATTGCCAGTATATCAGGTCCGAGTGGAGTGGTCCTGGGTGCCCGTTTGCTATGAAAGCCGAATAGGAGAAGGAGGAAGTTACAGGCAGGCTGATTGATATCCTCGCGTTGAGATATAAACAAGGTTAAATAGCTGATGATTATTGCCGTTAAGTACTAAATAATACTGTCTTATAAGACATCTATCATGGGTTCCTGGATACCCAAAAGATAATCTAGTGACTGCGTAAGCTGAATGTCCTTCTGACCATCCAAAGATTGAGAGTCTAGCATCCCATGGTCCACTTTCTTAGGAGCTGCGTTTAGCTTCTCTACATCGTTGCGGAGACACAAAGGAAAGTCTTGAGCTTCAGGAAGCTTCCTCCGCCTAATGCACATGTCTACTGTCCACACAAGTCCCAGATATGCCTCTGGATGTTTTACAAGAACATCGACCCAGTCTTTCATTGCTTCTTGACCCGAGCGCAATGAAAGCCTGTTGAATGACTGAGCGAGTTTGGCGACGTGTTCTGCTGCATCCTTAACCCACTGGGATCCATAGTATTGAGCCGAGAAAGTGTCGGTTGCGTCTAGTACGGCTTGTAGGTGTTTCTGCGTCGGTTCGAGACTAAAGAGGGGCCACCCTTCGAGATGGCTGGGAACTACGTCGTCCTCATAGCATAGACCTGTGTTTATATAGTGTAACGCAAGGGGAACTGCAAGGCAGCCCATACTTTGTAGTAGTTAAGTCAGTATAAACGCTTACAGTCTATCGGAAGGGGAAGCTTAATTTACTTACACCGTGATGGGAAGATACTTTATCAAGTGAGACCCTGTTAGTGCGCCTATGCACTTAGATAGATCCTGCACGGAGTCTTCAATATCGCCACGAATTTCTCTGTTTCTGTTACCGTTTTGAAAATCCCCAAGATGAAAGTCGGGACTCCCCGTTCCAGAAATCTGCGCGAAGACTCGGCGATTGCAAAGAGCAACACAAGAAGTACTGGATGTTGTTAGATCACACTTCCCAGAGACCAAGACTTTCAAAACATACTGGTAGTAAATATACATGAGATTTGTATGTACTGCAACCGACTTGGCAGAATCACTATCCTCGGCTGTTATGGTTTGATGGAAGGGAGGAAACTCAGCCTTGGCTGTATTATACCACTCCTCAAGACGATCGTAGGAGTTTCTGATATTCTCTTCTTCCTGCGCCAAAGAATCTGGACTTGACTCGAGCCATGTCTCAAAAGGATACGCAACCGGAATAATATCCATAAGCAACATTAATAGGCTCAGGTTCTTGGAGAACAGTGATATAAGTTGGCGTTTGGTCGTAGGCGAGAAAACTTTAGATCGATGTATCTCGCTCTCTAAATCAGCGAAACCCAACGGTATGCAGTTCTCCATGTCGAGCATATCAGGCGTGATCTGAAGGCGAAAGCGACAGGAGAGAGATGATAGTCTGTCACAGATAATGCAGCCCCACCAAAGTCTCCGAAGTGTTCTCGACTGTGGTTCGTTTGCTGTTGTTCCAACGTCGCATATTCCAGCGTGGCGGTGTGCATTGATGAGCTTGGCGTGATGGATCGCTAGGCTTAGCCATGTTCTGTAAGGTACAGGTGAAGTTGTCGTAGGTGATTCGGGAACCCAGTTCATAAGCATCAATGCAGCCTGAGCCAGTGGTAAATGAGATGTCTCAGCCTCCATATCAAACAGAAGCTTTGCGCTGTCAGTCTTGGTCACCATACGAGAGTTTTGACTTACCTTTGCTTTCCGATATAGATCAGCCCTTGCGGAGCATACGTCATGATATCCAATTTGACGCAGGACAGGAAGAGGAACATACTATGTGTGGTATAAGCAGGTAGCTTCGCCGAAACTGGTCAGGAAGTCATGAGAGCAACATACAGCACTGCTAGCAAATAGCATTGCCCGAAGGACGAGAAGTGACATGGAGATCCTTGGTGAACTGCTTGTGGCTGAAGAAAACATTTCCCAGAACTCTCCCTCGTCAATGAGAGGGACAGATACATGGGCGTATGTAAAGAACGCCTCCATAAAGACATCCAAGATCAGGGGGTTTGGTACGTGCAAGCATCCTTGAGCCTCGAGATAAGTGACATCTTGATAGGGAATGGCATGAAGGTTCCCGACTGTCAGAAACTGGAAGTAGGAGTATAGAACGACCCCATCCTTTGGACTACCTGCGTCACTCGGTGACCCTGTACTGTGCTGAAAGATATTTCCTTTCTGGCTGTTAGAGATTGGGTATCGCGTGCCAAGTCACAGAGCTACTTACCAATAGGGTCCAAACGAGGCTGCTTCTCAGTGGGCATGGAGGAACTCCATCCATCGTAAGCGGCAGGCTCGGGTATGGGGGCGAAGTCCATGGGGTCCATCTGCCAATTCTGCCATGACTCACCAGCGCCTACCGTCTGTAACGAGAAACTTGAGCTGGTGAGCTGCGGTAGCGATAAATGGCCGTCCAGACAGAGCTGTTCTGTCACGTTTGAGGCAAGATTACTGCTTCGGGTGTCGGGCGTCTTGATTGCATTCCGCAAGGATCGTCTATCGGAAGCCTTCTGGGTCCTACGAATAACGCGTCAACCGATATAAGCAGAGGAGTGGGGAAGGTTTACTACGTACCAAACAGCTGAGGTTTTTGATAATTGGCATTCTTTATCGTCCAGAGAGCAGTTCGTACATGGTTGGCCATGGACAGACACGTCGCATCGGACTTTTCTTGACCGACAGATTAGACACGCCTGTAGCGAGCGCTTGTGAAGAGCTTTGGATCGTGTGATGGGTTTTGAGGCCGGAGGCATTTCTGAGGTTTGTGAGGTTCTGAACGACAGGGATTGGCTGGAAAATGAGCATTGGCTTTGAGCAATGACACTGTGAAATTGTTATTATGAAGGTTTGAGAAAGAAGCCAAGGGGGACTGGAAGCTACGGTATGATTGCGGGGAAGGCCGCTCGAAGCAGGTTAGTTAGTGTGACTAGACTCGCACTCGGGTGGAAGAGATGTTCCGCGATCTCCAACAAATTATGGGGTTCCCACGATCCGAAACTCAAAGATTTTTACCAAGAAATTAATAAGGCCTGGTAGGTCCTTCACGGCTCACATACCGATTCTCTCTGCCGAGGTGTCTGTGCTGTTTTTAGCTCATTTTGCTCACAGCTTGGGGCTCTTCTCTGCAGCAGTGGCGTAGGCGAGATGTGTTGAATAACTCCCGTTGGCTCGTGCATGATCGTGTTGGTCAAACTCTGAAGAGTAGCCGTCTTGTCGTAGCTGTAGCCTCGTCGGGCCATTTCCGCTGCAAACTCAACGGCTCCTTCATCTTTCAGAATGGCCTTGGTGGTCCCATCTCGGACCTCCTCGACAGAGCTGGGATAGATCGGGATATAGATCTCTGAATTCGGGGTGTGTTGAGCTACTAGAATAGATTTCGGAGCTGCGGTGAGGCGAGCCATGGAACCGCCTGACACGAAAGGGACTTGTGAAATAATGCCCGCCAGGCTCTTGTTCATGGAAGCGGCGACAATAGCGTTGCCTCCGGACAAGCTGATCCCCAGTACACGACCTTGGTGGGATCAGCATCAGGAAGGGCTGCAGCGAAATTGAAAGCGTCGAGATAGTCTCGTGACTGCTTCACGGGATCGGCTTCAGCGCGAGGCAGGCACTCACTATCGCCCCAGCATCGATTGTCGTAAATCAATGCTCCATAGCCAGCGTCGTTGAACTTGGCAGCGAGCTCGGGCAGGAAGTGATCACGGTGACCAGAGAACTGTAACTTCGAGTTAGGATCTGTATTGCATCACGGGATGGATTGGCTCACTCCATGGGTCATGATAATGCAAGACTTGTTGGACCCAACGCTGTAAAAGGTACCTTTCAAGGTCAAGCCATCCTATGCGGTAATATCAACGTCTCGTATGGAGGCCATTTTCAAGGTTGCTGGGGATTGTTTAAGATGTTTACTGCTCCAAGCTTGGTCTTGTGAAGGCTGGATGAAGAATGTAAGGCATTCAGTCTCTGCGAATTACCATTGTCTTGACCTTAAGGTATATAATATTTCCTCAACGTACTGGGCCAATATTATAGTTCCCGGCATTTCGGTACTGGATTTACAGATGACCTCCATTTATATCCACCGTATATGTTTCCCGAGACCCTCGGCCGCTAGTGAATAAACATATCAACCAAGCACGTAACAGAGGTACAGAACATTAATTAAGATATATCGATAACGGCAAAGTCTAATATATAGGAAACTCATGGCATATTTAAGTCTTGGCAAGTTAAATGCCAACTGCCATAATGCCAGTACAAACTCTTAGCTTTACCCCCTAGCTCTACTAAGGCAGCAGCAATTGGCGTAGAAATAAGCGCTACCGATGAAGACTAAAACAGAGGTTGCTTTTCCACATAAAGCTCAATGTATTCATTTTCTTCTATCACGGAATCATAAGCCTAAAGATATTACTTGCTAAGAGCATTAATAATCACAGCTGAGGCCATTTCTCTCATCTATCTCAAGGCATTCATCGCGGATACCGACGCACTCAGTGCCCTTACCAACATGCATCCCGAGCTAGATGTCAGCAAACCGAATTCTAGTCTGAAGGGAAAGCTTGCCTTGGCTCTAATAGCATAGAGCTCAGGGGAGTACTTAGCGAAGTAGTGGGCGAAATGGGCCTCTGGGAAGATCGTTTTATCACGAGGCCTTGCAACGACGCCTTCGGAGATTGAAATTCTCCAAGAGGCTTCGATACGATTATTAATGTGCATATCGTAGCAGGTGATAATAATTTTGAGAATCAAATGAGGGCATCGCTATTGCTAACCCCAGTTTTGTCTCTCGACATAAATACTCCGCAGAGCAATGGGTATCTACTCGTGTGCGCGAGACACAGCGTAACAGCAAGCTCAACTCCTGATTCTCGATGCTATGGATATAATCAAGGGTTCTATTTGTATCGTGGAACTGAAGTTCCAGCTCCGCGAGGGTGTAAATGGAACCGGGTGTGTTCTTCCAACGCCTATGCTTCTGACTCGTCATTGATCAACCTGTCCAAAGAGGTGGAGACGCAGATCTTGGTATCCCAGAAGCCTCCCATTGCTTACTCTCGTGTCACAAAGGTAATCCATGACAATTTTAACACTGGGGCTTTAAAGTTATGTGATGAGGTCATTGGGAGGCCAGTAGCTTTTATTCGAGCTGATATTGCCTCTGAACTCAGGCTCCTCTAAAGTCTATACTTGGCTAATACATTGTGTGGTTGTCATAACTGACCGAGTTCTCCTGGTTTACCTGTTTGAAGAGGATATTGTTGAAGGAAACTGTTGACGTATGAAACTCGACTTGTGTGTCAGCCAATGAACGAAAGTCGACCTGGCCCAAAGATCGATCAAGTTCAACCACAGTCTTGATACCACGAGTCACCGCAATCATTTTTAAGCTTCTCTAGAGCCTTAATCACCATCAAGGTCCTGAAAGCAAGAGCCCGCTGAGACCTGTGGCTGAGAGCTTAAATCAGGCGAGAGAACCTAGCAATGAGACCTGATCAGTTACCACAAAAAGGATTTGGCATGCTGAAACCTAGCTGGTGGCTCTTTTATCTGACATCCTGGAATATAAAGGTGCCTCCCATGCATCCGTCATCACGATCCAACTCAGCATCACAAAATCCAAGCATATTCTGCGAGAACAACAAAGTCCGCCCAGTCACCAATACCAGCCCTGATGCCTTTCATGATGAACTTGCTATCTCTTCATTCAATCTTGCTATTTGTTTCAGCCTGTCTGGCGGCAGATGCCCAGGTTACCTGGCGTCTTAAGCACGACACCAAGGCCTCTACATTGGTAGCAGTAGACACCAATGGCACTGTCATCGCGGAGACATGTGGCAGTACAATTTACGCAAAACACCTTATTGACTTCTCAGATGTTGATGAAATCGACGGTAGTGGAAACTTCACCGTTGGCAATGCCACCTACATAGTTCATAGTAATCCTGACTGGTCTGGTGGACCCGCATGCTCTCGAGTTTTCAACCCACGATACACTCTTGTCCAGTGCTTGGGAGTCAGCTGGGATGCTGCTGATGCCATCGGTGACAAGCCAAGAGACTGCTTTGCTGATAGTCCCACGAATGGCGAACTGCAGTTTCGGCAGAACAGGACTCTGAATGACACGAGTCAGATTCACAAGCGAGGCTGGTGGGGTGACTTTAAAAACAAAATGCGGGACGCCTTTTCGACCTCAGTGACAGAGCTTGTTGGGGATGGTAAGTGTTCGCCGACTATCCCCTTGATATGACAGTCACTAATGCGACTTGACAGGAAATCCTCGCCAGCATTATTTCCACCAGCAAATATCGGTATGAAGACACCCTTGTGTCTTGACCCAACAGTGCGTCGTAAAGTTTGTACTAACAGACACCAGGAACCCATCCGCTGCGGCAACAGCCAGGTCTGTACCGTCGGCAAGACAAATTCGGAGTCCTTCACTGTTCAGGCCACTTTCAGCGTTGGCCAAGATAAATACTGGGCATCAATGGGCTTCGCTGTCACAAAATCTTGGTCGACTGGCAATACCTACAGCTGCAACGGCGGCCGGAACGAGACTGTCTGCATTTGGTACAATACCGCCCACACGACTTGTAAGTTACTTGGCATGAGACACGCACCTGAGATGATGCTGATGAATAATAGACACCGTGAAAGAAATTACACGAGCGCCAGGCGAGTATAAGAAAAAGACGAGCATCTATGACATTTCTTCTCCCAACAAGAACAACAAGGGCGGCGATTACTACTGTGTGGTCGGTCACTGTAAAGACAAGGGCGATAGTTGGTGGGACAGGAATGGCCGTCGTGGTGGTCCTTGAAATGGCGGGATAGGCGACGGCCGTAGTCTGTCAGATCTGCAACGTCCTTAGCAGCTACTGCTAGTTACCTGAATTGTAGGTCTGTTCTCTCACCCAAGAGTCCGTCACACATCTTTTGTCAATTATATACGTAGTTCCGATGGTTCAATGGCACTGGACCGGACTGTGCTGGTTTGCATACAACAAGCGCCAGGTAACATCACCGAGCATCACAAATTTGTTGCTCACACTCTACCCTACTTCTCGCAGAAGAAATGCCACAAAGTTGATTCATGTTACGGCAGCTATACACCCTCACTCTGCCAGATCTCTTCAATGGCATCCTCGGCATCATACCCATAGGCCCAAATCTGAGTTACCGGGTCGCTCCACTGGTTTGTACTCTCAACAAACGGCCGCCCCTCCACCTCCGCCCTCATTCCCAGATCCCTAGCCTGCTGGAGAGGACCATCTGGAAAGTGCCACAACTTCCCATTCACCAAGCTCGCAGACTGCATACCGTAACTTCGACTCATCCTTTCCTTCTCAAAGACATGCAGAGCCGTTGGGACTTGGTCTTTGTACTTGATCTTTGAGATCGCGGTGGCGAGAGCAGCGCCGTCTTCTACGGCCATGGCGGCACCTTGGGACATGTATGGTACCATGGCATGAGCAGCATCTCCGAGGATAAGGAGCTTTTTACTCCTGGAGATCCAGGTTTGGAGACGACTGCCGCTCATCAGGGGCCACTTGAGCGTACTCTTGATCATCTTGATCACTTTGAACAGCCTGATGACGTTCAGTATCTATCTGTGCATGTGGAGAGGAGACGGCTTACTTTGGGTCCCAGTCTTTGAACGAGTCTTGCATATCACGGATTGCATTCTCGGCATTCCACGTACTCGGTGATGAATGGTCGACGTGAGACAAGACCATGTTGAAAGAGTTGCCTCCAGCGATAGAGTACGTCATGACGTGACGGTCTTCCCCAATCCTTATATGGTCAACACTAGCTGCACTACGGAGGAGAAGTCATACGTACCAGATATTGATCCCAGGCTTTTCAAGCAACCAGGCTGTGTCCTCATCCTGCTTCATCTCTTCTGTGTTTACCGTAGCGCGATAAGCCGCAAAACCAGTCTTTTGGGGTGGCAGGTCTGAGCCACCGAGAACAACTGATCGAGCTTGTGACTTGACGCCATCTGCAGCGATGACCAAATCGGCGCTGTATTCACGACCATCAAAAGTTGTGGCGGACGGAATTGACTCGTTGTAGTCGGTGACCCTGCTGTCTGTCACGATCTTTACTCCGAGGTCTTCTGCTCGTCGACAAAGGGCGCGGTGGAAGTCGGCACGATGAATGACGAAATATGGAGCTCCGTATCTGTCTTCAAAGTCTGGTGAGAGCCTCGTATAGGCGATTGCATCACCGTTCTCCCATCTTCGAAATGTCATACTGTCCGGCTTCACAGCATATTGTTCAAGATATGGACCAAGACCCCATTTCAAGAGCAATCTGCCCGAATTCGAAGGGATCTGAATACCTGCACCAACCTAGAGTGTACATGTCAATCAATCAATAATCACGTTTTGGCATTGTCAATACGTACCTCGCCCAAGGTAGCTGCCTGTTCCAAGACTGTAACCTCGTGGCCTTTACGAGCAAGCGCAACGGCAGTGGCTAGGCCACCAAGTCCTGCGCCAACAATCAAGATCTGAAGCTTGACTTGAGATCCGGGCAGATGACCATTGCCGTTAGCATGCTCAGCAGTTTGATGGAGTCTCTCTAGGAGATTAGTGGATCGTGAAGGATATGCCGCTGCCTATTGGAGTAAGACATTGACTCGTTTCACTGGAGGGCAAGTCTACACGTACCGGCTGAGTAATCTTATTCTTGGCCATTGTTGTTTTAGTCACATGTATGCTTTGAACTCTTGGAACTGCTCCTCGAATGATGTACTTGTAAGTAAATTGTCAGCAATGCACAGACGAATTATGTAGTTTTGTGCTTTGTGCGGCAGCATGGCGGCTGGGTGTCCCGGGATTGCTTCCCGATAGTGCCCCGAAGACAATGCCACGCACCATCTGCCGATTTACCAGCAATAAAGCTTGTATCTCGGCAACTGTTGATTGATAATCAAGCCAATCTTGCTGAAGTATATTTACGTTAAAATAGGTAAGGCCGTCAAGGGATCAGATCACAGTCGTTGATTGAGAACGCAATCGCTAGCCTGTCACAATTACCACCAACTCAACTTCGCTTACCGTCACAAACAACAAAGAGATCAATCAGAATGGCGCCTTCTGCAGTTACAGCACCCAGCGGTGGCCAACTTCTTGGCAATGTCACTCCAGCAAAGTCACTAAACACCTCTGAAGAGCTCGTTGAAGCCCTCAAAGCTACCAACACAGCTCCTCTCTGGGCCCAAATGACACGCCTGAATCCTCCGGCACCCAACCCTCAAACTATTCCCTATGTCTGGTCATATGACAAGATCAAGCCATATCTCCTCAAAGCTGGACAGCTTATTACTGAGAAGCAAGCTGAGCGCCGTGTCCTGATGCTTGGAAACCCTGCAAGAGGTGAGTCGGGTATCTCGCATTCCCCGTTCCCCGAGTCAGCATTGACCTTTTTTGCCTAGAGGCACCATACACCACTGATACCCTGTATGCTGGACTTCAGCTGGTGCAGCCCAAGGAAACAGCCCCTGCGCACAGACACACCGCCTTCGCGTGCAGGTTCATCATCGAAGGCACTGGTGGCTTCACTGCAGTTCACGGCAAGAGGGTGCCTATGAAGCCTCGCGATGTCATTGTCACACCCACTTGGAACTGGCATGACCATGGCAAGAAGGGTGCTGATGAGGAGGGTGGAGATGACCAGCCTGTCATCTGGCTCGATGGGCTTGACCTCCCCAACTTCATCCACTTCCCTGTCCATTTTGTGGAACATCATACTGCTGCCCGATATCCAGCTGAAGACTTCGAAGAGTCTGATATTGTTTACCCATGGAGCAAGATGCAGCCCAAGCTAGATGCCAGTCCTAATGTATGGGTCTCGGAGCCCTACCTAAAGCCCAGTGGGGCTGAAAGTAAGTGCTGACATTGACAATGCTTGAGCTACAGCTAATATCATTACGCAGTTGGTCGTATCATCGGCGCTTCAGCTGAGAGACTTAACCCAGGAGCCAAGTCGCCCGAGATCCAAGAGACGAGTTCTACTGTGTACCATGTCATTGAAGGTTCAGGCTCCACTCAGGTCGGGGACAAGGTCCTCGAATGGAAGCAGGGTGACACGTTTTGCGTTCCAACTTGGCACAAGTATCAGCATCATGCAGATGACAACAGTAAGGTTTATCTCTATAGATTTGATGACAAGCCGATGCTGAGGGCCCTGGGATTCTACCGGGTGGCAGGAGTTGATGTTGAGACCTATGTCTCTGAATGAGAAGCTAGATAATGTGGTTTTCGGATGTATCAAGAGGGGGTGGAGAGAGCAATACTATAGGCCTCCCAAATAAAACGATCCTTCATTTCAGTATGATTCGTCTTGAGATCAATGTAGAGTCAAATATTGAAGTACGGCCGTGCTCCTCAGTAAGATTGAGTATTTCATCGATCTTCATACCTGGAAATGAGAATAGTCTCCTTTTTGGTGGATCAAGCTCTGGAATTACTGCAAGACATTTCTTCTCCTCAATGCTTCAATCTCTAATAATACACATTGCAAATGAGCTTGAGCTACATCTCACCAACTGCCCATCTCAGCTGGGATCCTTCCGCCGACTTTGTCTTGTCGTCTAACCTCCTTCGTAACCCTAAGCCACTTTCTAATGCTCGCATCGCGTGTCTTACAATGTTAGCCTCTCGTATTGTTCGGCCAAAACAAGAACAACAGAATACCTCACTACAAAATCTAGCATGCTTTTGGTAGCTGACGATCCAGTGTCTGGCCAATCGCTTGGAGAGCGGGCAGGTACCCGATATTACCCCTAACCCCGGACTATACTGATTGGCGCATCCGTGCCCGAGGCTCCGAATTATTGTTGCTTGGCGTGCTCCCGGCGAGCTTCTGTTAGTCCCTACTACAAGTAATACGATATCTCGCCATAATGATACTCAGTTTCCGATATCGCCTTCCGGATTTTGTGAATTCTACTGAAGCTCTTTCAGAAACGATGTCGGATTCAACTATTGACCAACCTGCACTCCGCAATGGATCACAAGGGTATCGTATCCCCATGCTCATCAACGATGCTCCAGTTTTAAGAGAGGATGATACTTCACGACATCAATCATTTGAGGGGGGGTATTTCCAGGGTGCTTGTATATCTGACTGTGCGGATGCTGTGGCGAGTTGCAGCAGAGCATTCGTGACTTGGTCCACAACCTCTCCGACCCATAGACGTGGTCTTCTCCTGCGATTGGCACAGGTACTGAATCTCTTTGGCCACTTTGGGTGCCATGGCTAACGAAGCTGGAACGTAGGTCCTCAAGAACCATGAGCATGAGGTCCGAACTATTATGAAGTCTGAGATCCACTGCGACGATGAATGGGCATCCATCGGTGTCACTACCAGCATTGATTTGATCGAACAGACTGCGTATCTCCTGACAGCGGGGAGTATGAGCGGCACCATCCCGCATACCCAGCCTGAAGGATCATACGGTTTGGTGTTTACTCGTCCTTTGGGTGTTGTTCTGGGAATCGCACCTTGGAACTCACCTCTCTTCTTGGCCCTTCGAGCTGTGATCGCTCCTTTAGCTACTGGAAATACAGTTATCCTCAAGGTCAGGATCCCAGTCCTGATTCTCGGTAATAGCATACTAATCTGAATAATTTAAGGGATCTGAGCTTAGTCCAAGGACACATTACTTCGTCGCCGGGTTGTTTGGAAAAGCTGGCTTCCCTCCAGGTGTCGTCAATTTTATCCTTCATCGACCAGAAGATGCCCGTGAGGTAGTTGGGTATCTCATTCGGGACCCTGCTATGAGAAAGGTCAATTTCACTGGCTCCACGCCAGTTGGGCGCAGTATTGCTGAACAAGCGGGACGGGCTCTGAAGCCGGTATTGCTAGAACTTGGTGGGAAGAACTGTTGCATCGTTTTGAGGGATGCAGACATCGGTCGTGCAGCAGAAGCAGCTCTCGCAGGAGCAACACTAAATGTGAGCTTGCTTTCTACTGTCTTTGGTATCCCACTAATCAATTTTGTGAATGAAGGGCGGACAGATATGCATGTCTACAGATCTTGTCCTAGTGGAAAAGGATGTCGCAGATGAGTTTCGTGCAGAGCTTACAAAACAGCTACAAGGCAAGAACGGCTTGGCGTACCGACTTGTTGGGCCGAAGAGTCAGTTGAGAGTCCAAGCTTTGGTCTCCGATGCAGAAGCCAAGGGATCTGCCAAGTCTTGCACGGAGCACCAGACCGACTCAAACCTAATACCCATCACAATCCTCGATAACATCAACAGTTCTATGGATTTCCTACGCACAGAGAGTTTCGGTCCCTGTCTCGGAATCGTCGCGGTCTCTGACGGGGACGAGGCGGTCAAGATTGTCAACGATAGCGATTACGGGTTGTCAGGTGCGATATGGACACGGAACCATTATGCAGCATTGGAACTGGCGCGTCGGCTACAAGTTGGCGCGGTGCATATCAACTCTTCTACTGTTCATGATGAAGCGACTTTGCCTCATGGAGGAACTAAGCTGAGCGGATTTGGAAGATTTGGTGCGGAATGGGGTTTGAAGGAATTCGTTGAGACGCAGACAGTTATCATGCACGCGTAATCATATCACCTAGCTCTATCATCAATTGCATTTTCTTTAATCGTCCTTAAACATCACGTCGCATGGTCATGGAGTTAAGTATCTATTGTTCAAGCTGGAGGTCTTCATTGGCATAGGTACCTAATAATCCTTCAGTAACTGCGTCAGTTGCTGGTATACTGCCGGCATTGGACTTATGGGAGTGTCATATCGAGTTGACAGACCTGACTGCTAATGCTTACATCAAGCTCCTTACCCGTACCTAATACTCACTCTCTTTGAGTATCATCACGAACAGCATTGGCTGCTACAGTGCCTCTGCTATCTGCTGTAACGATACTTCGAATACCCGGACTACCCGTGGACTCGACCCACGGGGGATCCCACTCATAGATGCAGCTTCCGTTAGGTCAGGTTCAAAAGTATCCATGCCCGAGATAACGGCTGGCAGGGGAACCAAGGCCAAACCCCGCGGACTTGATAGCACAACGTTCAAAGCGAGATCGAGACTCCGCGGGATTTGTTGGGCCGCCATTATGCAAGGACATGAAGCTTTCGAGCCATGTAAAACGCGTCACCCATTGATTGAAGCGATGAGATCTTGCGGGGTAAACTCTGGGGTAAGAGCTGGATCTTTTCCGGGGGTCGGGGCAAAGACGGGAGACAGCGTGTCCCAGCCGGAATCATCCTGGCACGAGGCTTGGTCTAGACCAGCATCGGGTACTGGCCAGTGATAAGCGAAGGCATAAAGGATTGAGGCTCGAACCCTGCGAGTAACTCCTTTTCTGAGATCAGTCTCATCAATTGTCATTGACACAATCGTCAGTCATCAACTGTGATACGAGGACAGCATAGTCGACAATGTCCATCTCTCCTTTCGTAAGAACACCTCCAGTCAGAGGTTCAATTTTAGGCCGCGAATGCTAATAGGAATCGACTCATAGGAATGGCCGCTCTGGTGGCGCATATGCGTTCTGCTGAACGTCAGCTTCTACAATCTCCTCGGAAATGCCTGGGCCGCTGGTCTTTCTCCCGTTTTTGGGTTGATCATTCAGGAGCTGCACTGCACGCAAGACCAGGCTTCTAACTTGCCAACGTATGCTCTGCTGGCTCTTGGACTCTCTGTGCGTCACTTAGACTCTTGTCCTTGATGGATCTCTTGATTTGCTGACCCTTTCAGAATCTCTTCGCTCTCCCGTTATCATTACTCATCGGAAAGCGCTACACCGTCCTCGGTTCGCTCGTTATCTTTATCGCCTGTAATATTTGGTCCGGCGAAGCCTCCGACTACTACTCCCTTCGTAACTCACGCATCGTTGGTGGACTGGCTGGTGGTCTCGTCGAGGCTCTTGGTCCCATCATCGTAGCTGAGACGTTTCCCACACATCAGCTCGGAAGAGCCATGGTCGTCTACGTTGGCTTCCTCGCTGCTGGCTCGGCAATCGGTCCCATGGTAGCTGGTGCAGTTGGAGTCAGTTTGGGAAGCTGGAGATGGTACTTGAGGATTCTGACAATCGCGACGGGCCTGAATCTCTTTGGTTCGATCTTCATGCTTCCTGAGACAACTCACGATATCGAAGAGCTGGACGCGGCTCAACCCAGACCTGGAAGCTCGCCCGTCACCGAACCAAAGCCTACGAGTACCTCGGTTGAGGATATCTGCATCTCGTCACCGGCCGAAACTACAACTGGGGAGATCCCTACCGCCAACTTCAGAAAGGAGTACATCTCGAGGTCGTTTAGTAGCGAGTTTATGCCGATGAAGTGGAAGGAAATAGGCCTGTCACTAGTCCAGCCGCTGCAGCTTCTCATGGCACCCCAAGTCCTCGTCACCGTCTACATTTTTGGGCTAACCATTGGCTGGACTGTCATCATCTCCATTCTCCTCGCCGTCACCTACGCTCAACCTCCTCTGTTGTGGAATTCGCGTTCGATTGGTCTCCTCAACGTTGGTTCTCTTATCGGCCTTCTCATTGGTCTCCCCATTGGCGGTTACCTTGCAGACCTTCTCTTCATCCGCTCAACAAAGGGACGTCCCCGGGAGCCTGATCCCAGGAGTAGACTACCAATAATGCTTATCGGAGGACTAGCCAGCCCTCTTGGCTGTATTATCCTCGGCCATGGACTTCAAAACCCTGCTCACTGGATCGTTGCCTGTGTCGGATGGAGTCTCCTTGCATTTGGTTTGACAGGGTCTGCAAACGTCCTGCTTACTTATTCCGTCAACACTATGCCCTCGCGAGCAGGAGATATCGGTGTCCTTGTGAATGTCATGAAGAATTGCTTGGCCTTTGGTGTATCCTACTCGGCTATCAGTTGGATGAATGGTATGGGCCCATTGAAGCAGTTCGCGACTATGGCTGCTCTCCTTTGGGTTGGCTACCTTCTAGTGATTCCGGTTTGGGTTTGGAGCAAGTCTATTATCCGCAGAAGCGCTGTTTATATCCAGTAGTATCATGTAAGGAATTTGTTACACATACCACCATTTGTAGATCACTTTGTTAGCTACTGGCTCAACTCAATCGGCTATTATTTATTACCTGTACATGGTCTTGGCTGCTCATGTTAAACTGTAAAACTAGTGGAGAACGTGATATTTATGGAAATGCCACTTGTTGAAAGACGTCACAGAATGTCATCATCCTCCCTTATAGGGAGACTCTCTGTCGGTTCAATCTCGGTAATGAGCATATGAATTACCACGGATAGAATAATAATTTCATCAATCCAAGGAGTCTGATTCTCTAATGACGAAAGAGTGCCTTGGGAAAAGCCTGACAAGATGCCAAGTCGCGTGTTTACCCTACATCATCAAGCCGCAGTGAGGAATGGTTCCGCTTTGGCCAATTATAACCCTTGGTCCGGAAGCGAATAACTGGGGTAACCAAATCCAGCTGCCAAGCGAATCAGATCGACGCACAGCCTCAGTTCATTCTATAATAAACCAAAGGCGGAGCATGTTAATATCATGGATTTCCCAGTCCAAAGTCTGTATGTGCGCCTTTACAGGATAAAATAAAATTGCCCATAGCGATGCCGTTTTCCACCGTCTACGAAGATCCTTGGGCAAGGACCCCGACTGATTTAAGCCACGCTGCTGTTGTGAGCTAATGAACTCTCATTTGGTGCAATGGATACAAGACTCATTCCTTATCGATAGCAACACCTTGAACTGATTGAGACCTTTCTGAAGCTCCTTCAACACCTCGGCGGTGCAGATGGTACCAAAAGTGACGAAACATTGGCATATTCAGAATGGCGTTATGCTATGTATCTTCGTTTCATCGACATACGAGGCTTTTGCCCAAATGATCACCCCCCTCCATGGTAGGCTCTGTGTCTTTGCCATTCGATCGTCTGACTGAAAAAATAGGGATGTCGCACTCATCATGTATCTGCACATGCTGTCACCTTCGCGCTTTCATCACTATATCTACGATAACCGTAACCGCAACTTGAGTGGAATCTTTGGCTTGGAGCATCGGCATTTCCCTATGACCAAATTATTGGCAGGTGAATGGTGTCCCAGACGCACAAAGAAGGCTTGGGATGACTGTAGTAAGATGAGCTGGTCTGGCTCCGAGTGTCGTGGCTCTAACCTACCATATCAACTATGGCCCTCTGCACCATGGAAGCCGAAAAGACTCTCCATTCTGGGAGGAAAGGTTAATCGCCCACCATGCCCTGACAAAAAATGGATCACACCAACTAGCAAAAAACTCGAAGAGATCCCCAAAGACCAACAAGGAAAAGTCATCTTGATGCACCAATGGGATCGCTGCCGCACAAGTGTACCGGAGCAAGGCTACAAAATCTGGGACCTCCAGTCATACGCAGCGATACGAAATTGTAGCGTAGAAGAAAGGTGCAGGAGCCAAAGCCAGCATGAACAGTTCAACGAGATGTGCATGCTCAAGCCATGGCCATCTTCGAAAGACCTTCGAGCAGACCTCGAGCAACAAGTGTCTTTCTGGAAGCTTATACTTCGAGTCAAGAACTCGGTACCTAGGTTTATCGACAGTCTGAGGAATTCGGTGGTTGACTACGAAGACTTCCTCGGCCTCCTGGGTAGTATACTTCCAAAAAGTGAGAGGGATGGGTCATACAAGTCAAAGCTAGACCCAAAGACAGCAAAAGCTCCTCACCACCCAAGTTCACGACCCTCTCGGATAATGCCCCCAACGCTTGAGATTGATCTTCTATGGCAGACTCATCGTTTGTTCCCAGCGAGTTACTGGGTTTGGTCGCCTGACAAGGCAGACTGGGTCCTTGATAGAGAACGCACAGCGAATACACAAGCGGCAGGTATACTGCTCCAACATACAAGACAGCTTTGGGAATCGAAGTATACCTCAGAGTCGGAAAGTGGGGTATCAGTGAAAGAGACGTTGAGGGAGTACGTGCCTGATACAGTGAGGCATGCGGGTGCCAACGTGGAGAGGACTGATCTAAGAACTCTACTATTGGGTCGTGATGCATGGAAACAGAGAAGGGTTGTTAGGAGGGGTCGAGGGGACGATATATCTGGTGGTGGAGGAGCGGGTGATTATGGAGGGTCTGGGGGTTGTGATGGAGGAGGAGGCGGTGATGGTGGCGGAGGCGGCGAATAGGTAACGATAAAACTGTTGACGCTCTGACGAGACCAGGTGTGCACGCACTTGGAGCTTATTGACCTGCCTAATGGCGACTAGGGATTCCTTCTGCCCACTTCGCGTCATTCGTATGGATCATTACCGTATCGTTGTAGAGCTCAATTGACGCCCGCTATATGACACTAAAATGGTCTGGTCTGGAAGGACTTGGCATTGAGGGAATTACTAGCATCTCCAGGTGAGGAGATCATACTCCGCCAATATTAGAGGCTCCGTATTGCAAAATGGCGCATAGGAATGGGGCTTGTTGGGGTAGCAAGACATCATTTGGAGTCCATAAAGGTCGAGACGAAAACCCCGCACTTCTCCGCCTGAGCTTAATTCAAGGTTATCACAGAACCCAAACCTTATTTCTGGTGCACGGCTGTTTATTTGACGCAGTGACCAAATGATGAATTGTTATTCGTTACCGAAGGTCCCGGATAACCTTTCTAGAGCCAGACTATTTGTTCTAGCGTATTGCTGCGGCCGCCGTTGTCTCCCTGCGCCTCGGGGGTTGCATTGAAGCTCGGAAGCCCGAGGTCTCTCCAATAGATCAACAACAGTCAGTCTCCTGAAGTATGACATCTTCACAATGGCGCACGGGAAAACACGGAATTCAAAGTCCACTGGTTCGTGTCCTCGTAAGTGGGTTGACAGCCTAAACCTTAACCTCGTGGGCAGCATCCAGCTTGGTACAAGTCTATTGCCCCGTGGGGTAGAAAGGTGGAGGAATGATGGAGCCTTGCATGAACGGAGCCACCATAAAGACCATGGAGGTCCAGACGGATGCAATACTGGAGACCGACCATCGGTGTTATAAGTGCGACTAAGTTCACCGAAAAGCACAGATAAAAAGGTCCCTGCACAACTTGCTGGAGATTCTTTCACCCCAGCTACCTCTCTACCCATCCCCGAGGCAGTGGTATCGCCTTTCTATCGCAAGCTCCTTCGGTATCCAGTCCAGGATAAGTCAATTACAATCACCATGGCCGATATTGAGAAGCCGTTCCCCGTTGAGACCGAAAAGGTCGACAACACGACCATCGAATACGAGCGAGCCCAGCTTTTGGCTCATCTACCAGACCCTGATGCCGGAAAGACGGTGGAAGAGCGTCAAGCCATTGTAAGTATAATCAGCAGCGCACTGATACCAAGGAAAGACCTAGCTAATCAATCAAAATAGGAAAAGAAGCTGATGTGGAAGGTTGACCTGGCCCTTATCCCATGGCTATCCTTTCTATATCTCCTATCCTTCCTCGACCGTACCAATATCGGAAACGCTCGCCTAGCTGGTCTCGAAGTTGATCTTGGGATGGTTAAGGGGGACTATAATAATGCATTGACGATCTTCTTCGTCTCGTATGCTGTCGTCGAACCTGCAACAAATGCCCTGCTCAAGAAGATCACGCCTCGATTATTCTTTACTCTTATTATCTTGACTTGGGGACTTATAATGACTCTTATGGGGCTTGTTACCAACGTCAAGGGCTTGCTAGCTGCTCGCTTCTTCCTTGGTATGGCGGAAGCCGGACTCTTCCCTGGAGTTAACTATTATCTCTCTTGTTGGTATAAGAGCTCTGAAATCGGCATCCGGTCTTCTATCTTTTTCTCAGCAGCTGCACTGGCAGGCTCGTTCGGCGGCTTGCTCGCAGCGGTCATTGCAAAAATGGACGGCATCGGTGGGAAACCTGGTTGGGCTTGGATCTTCATTTTGGAGGGCCTTGCAACTGTTGTTGCTGGATTGGCATGCTGGTGGCTCGTCTTTGATTGGCCAGCGACAGCGAGCTTCCTGAGTCCTGATGACCAGATCCGAATCCAACGTCGCTTGATTATGGATCGACAAGGTCGAACAGCGGAGGATTTCGACAAGAGGCATATGTTTGCTGCCCTCAAGGACTGGAAAACATATGGATATATGCTTATCTATATGGGCTGTCTTACTCCTCTATATGCCTTCTCCCTGTTTCTCCCGACTATCATTGCTGGCATGGGGCATGCAGGTACCAAGGCCCAGCTTCTTTCTGTGCCTCCTTATGCAGTTGCAGCAGCTCTTACTATCTGTGTGGGATTTTACGGCGACAGGACCCGGCAGCGAGGTTACTGCAACATAGCCATTGTTTTGCTCGGTATTGCTGGTTTTGCTATGCTTATAGCGACGTCCAACCCGACAGTGCAGTATGTGGGTGTATTCCTCGGCGCAGCAGGCATTTACCCTACTGTGCCCAACACTCTCTCCTGGTTGAACAATAACACTGAGGGGTCACTGAAGCGTGCCTTTGTGCTGGGGGTAGTGGTAGGCTGGGGCAATTTGAATGGCGTGGTGTCATCAAACATCTACTTGCTTCGCGAAAAGCCCCGATACTATACGGGACATGGAGTTGTCTTTGGCTATCTGGTGGTTTTCTTGCTCGGTGGATCTATCTTGATGCATCTTGGACTTCGTAAGATGAATAAAGATCGTAGCCTTGGTAAGATGGATGCTAAGTGGGACAGTTTGTCAGATGAACAGAAGTGGGTTCAAGGTGACCTGCGACCCGACTTCAAATACACACTGTAGTCTATAGCCTGGCAATTAATGTATAAAGAGTACACATTGTTTGCAAACTCCGCTAATCTGGAATAAGTGCTGAGGTCCAAGTCTCCATTTTCAATTCGCAGTGAGTAACTGCTGTCATGCTATGGTAGATGCACGGCAACCTATAGTTTCCCTGTTGGTCGATGGCAGTGTTGGGCTTGGTATGTAGGAGCACTTGGGAGGGGTATGAGGTATTAAAGGTAACCCCAAGACCATGCTCTGGATTGCAAAGAGCCAAGAGTACAGTGTACAAAGGATCCAGATTATGTCAGATGAGGTGTCACGCAACTGAGTAATCTGCAGGATGGCGTGTTCGGTGTTTGGCGGCATAAAATGAGCGCAAAGGTGGTGTCCTGACGTAGATGCCTGTTGATCCCAAAGACCACTTTTCGCTTTATAACACAAAAAGTCTACTGATAATTCGAACTTGAAAGATTTCTACTGCACAAATTACCACAACTGCAACTACACAAGCCTGATACCCAGATCATGGAGTACAATGAGCTTGGCCTAGTGACTGACCCGTCAAAATACGGCCTCATACCCATTGGTGTGGTCATCCTCACCCTGGTCATTGGATCATGTCTGGTAGCCCAGCACTCCGAACCACCAGTGCTTAACCCAGTGAGGCCATTCGAAGTCATCAATCTTCCACGACTCTACCGCTTCATGCGATACAGCCTGGATATTCTAAATCAAGGCGCCCAGAGATTCCCCTATCGACCATACAAACTCTTCTGCGAATGGGGCGAGTTGGTGATCCTACCTCCGAAATACATTGACGAGATCAAGAATGACAAGCGTTTCGATTTTGGAGTCGCAGCCAGTGATGTAGGTCTTTTGCCCGATGGAAGGGAGTTTCTATAACTAGACTAACGAGCTCAGGATAATCATGCTTATATACCTGGGTTTAGCGCTCTCTTGCATGATCCTTTCATGTCCAAGATTATATCGCGACAATTGACCCAGGCCTTGGGTCCGTTCTGCCGTCATTGGAACTCGTCTCTTCATGGTTAACAATCAGGAATAGGCAAGCTCACGGCTCCATTATCCGATGAAGCTGCCATGGTCATGAAGATCGTCATTACAGACTCACGCGGTATGTGTCTTTTCCTCTGCGGAGGAGTGATGATACGTACGCAAGGAAGCTAATTGTTTTGCACCCAGAATGGCACGTCCTAAACCTGAGAGAAGATGTTGCAAATATCGTAACTCGAATGTCCTCTAGAGTCTTCATGGGAGAGGAGCTTTGTCACGACGAGGGATGGAACAAAGCACAAGCACATTATACCATGAAGACATTCCAAGCCATGATGGTCCTTTGCATGGTACCTCGCTGGCTTCGACCTTACATCCACTGGATCCTGCCTCCCTGTTGGATAGTTCGCAGATCGCTGGCTGCCGCCCGGAAACAACTAGCTCCACACATTGCACGTCGTCAAGAGATCAAGGCTGCGGCACTTGTTCGGGGAGAAGAGTCTCCCTTTGATGACACGATTGAATGGTTTGCACAAAGTGGTTCTCAAGTGCCCCCAGCAGATTGCCAGATATCGCTTTCTCTAGCTGCTATTCATACGACTACCGACTTGCTCTCTCAAGTCATGATTGATATTGCCGCATACCCGGTACTCTTCGCGGAGATGCGAGAGGAGGTCGTCCGTGTCCTTTCAGCATCAGGCCTCACCAAGACTGCACTTTCTAATCTCAAGTTAATGGAGAGTGTCGTAAAAGAGTCGCAGAGACTAAAGCCAATACTACTAGGTAAGAATAATTGGGCCTCACGTATTTGATATGTCTACTAACCCATGCCAGGTTGGAGAAGACAAGCCCTTGCTGATTCCACTCTATCCAACGATATCAAAATCAAGCAAGGCCAAAAAGTAGCTGTCACGTCAACTCATATGTGGAGCAACGAAAACTACGACATGGCAAAAGAGTTCAATCCCTATCGCTTTATGTCGGATACGCAGAAGACATCGTCTCTAGTCAGCACAAGCCCGAATCATCTGGGCTTTGGTCATGGCATGCATGCTTGCCCCGGACGCTTCTTTGCTGCTAATGAGGTTAAGATTGCTCTATGTCACCTACTTCTCAAGTATGACTGGAAATTCAAAGACGATAAGAAGCCAGAGCCTATGGCATTTGGCATGGCGTATGTCGCTAACCCCTTCGCAAAGTTGATGATTAGAAGAAGAGAGGAGGAGCTGGACTTATCTACGCTGAACTGCTGAGCCAAATACCGTCAGAGTTGAATGAGATATCTACCTACGAAACTGTTGTGGATAAGCCTTAGGTATTGATAGTTAGGTATTGATAGTTATAAAAGTAATCCTGCTGATTTAACCTCAGTATAATTGTGTATTATGAAGTATTTGCTTATTAAGATTAACTTGTAATAATTAATTAAAGTATAACTATGAAAAGGAAAAGCCTAGATTAATTACACTATATGCTATGTGGCTTCTTGTGTTTTTTTTCGAGTGGAATTCATTCATTTCACTCGATAGTTCATATAACGACAGATCAAGAAACGTGCAAACACCAGTTGGTGACTTGTGGGTTCTCTACATTCCATAGTAAGTTCGACTAAGCTGCACAGTCAATCTATGCTTCAAACACTGACCCAAAGACATTGCCATCTCCCATTCCAGCCTCATTAACGTCCAGCCCCTTGATAGCTTCTAGTACCTCCTCCGAGAGGGGTCCCCTCTTGATGATGGCCATATTTTTCTCAAAGTGTTCAACAGTCGAACCTCCAAGAATAATGGCATCCTCTGGCCGAAGCCTAGAATGGTAGTATAACCACCGAATGGCCACGTCAGCAGGACCTTCAACGGCTCCGCTAGCTACAAGGTCAGAAAGATCCTTGACAGCCTTGTGAAAAGGCTCCTTGTCGTAGATAAACTTGTAGATAGTCAGAGGATGGGTTTGCTCCCCGTAACGTGTACCAGTTGTATCGCCAGCTGTTGGCTTCCCGGTCAGGAAGCCTCCTGCAAGTGGACTGTAGGCATGGAGCACCATGTCATGGTCACGGAGAAATGACAATATTTTGGTGCCTGTTCCTCGCCAGATGTAGTTGTACATGTACTGTGCAACAGTTGGTTTGACATAGCCTTTAGCATCGCAGATCTCGATGTACTTCTCTATCATGCTGAGAGGCCAGTTGCATAGACCCAACTTTGGAATGAATCAGCCTGAATCCTGATACAAGGCCACCTATTCAGGGTGTTTCATACCTGCTTGAACTTGCCCTCCTTGAACTGGTCGTCAAAAGCGCGAGCCTGATCCTCCAGAGGTGTAGCAGGATCTGGCATATGAGCTGAAAGAATGTTGACCGAGTCTTGATGGAGCTTCTCCAGACTAATGTCGAGACTCTTCTCAACAGCTTGAGGAGTCAATGCTCCTCTGAGATCACGGCTGATAGCAATTCTAGTGTCTATCGTCCAGTCGCCGGACTTTGCTTTTCCGAGAAGAATCTCAGTAATGCCAGTGGCTTCCTCAGTGGGGTAGCTTGCAGCTGTGTCAAGATGCTTGATGCCATTGTCCGAAGCTACTTGGAGGAACTTTCGGACGGCATCCTCTTCGGCAAGAGAGCCGTAGCCGATTGATGCTGTACCAAAGATAATTTGGGGGCCTTTCAGAGACATGATTTGAGATTATGGGAAGAGTCAAGGGTGCTTTTCTGGATGTGGAATCTGGGGACTCTGCTGGTGGCCTTCTCATCAATACTTTGCTATAACAAGATTTATAAAAGATCCATAATCGATGATAAATCACATGCTGCATGTTTCTTGCACACAGCGTCATCAATTATCTCAAAGGATTCGACTACATGTGACAAGGCAAGGATAACCGCTTTGTGCCTCGTAGGAGTGTACTTAAATGGAGGCGGCGTGGTAACATACTGCAACAAGACTGGGGTATGGTGGAGAGCACTCATAAACAGCGTTATCGGGCGCTATGTAGAGCCACCCGATAATCCCTCAAGCATGCATGCTGACGCCAAGCCATGCAGTGGCCTTGTTGTTATCAAAAAGTCGACCAGAGGTTGCGTATGTTTCATCTTGGCATGATACGTACCAACCTAATACGATGTTGACGAGAGGCAAGGCAGCCGGCTTAGATCCTTCCAGCTCCTGAAGCGGGGAAAGGTGCACAGTCAATCTATAGCCCGCTGACAAGTTGTTAAGTAAGTATATACGGTAGCTTTATCCTCACTGGGCTCGCTCGTGACCTACCTTGATACACTTGTTTGTCAACATTCCTTATCATGCGTGTTGCTGTCATTGGTGCTGGGCCTGGTGGCCTCGTTACACTCAAGTATCTCAAAGAAGCGCACAAGTTCTTCAACATAGATCCCATCGAAGTTCGCCTCTTTGAACGCGAGGGTGCTGTTGGTGGTACTTTTACGCAACGCACCTACGAGGACGCCGAGGTGAGCTCGCTCTGTGCAACCCACTCATGGTTGATAGCTGACTACGATATACAGCTCGTTTCATCTAAGTATCTGACATGTTTCTCTGACTTCCGAGCAGACTTGGATGATCCGGACTTTCTCAGCGCAGAGAGGTTCATTCGCTACTTGAAAGAGTACGCAGATTATTTTCATCTCTGGCCTGAGATATCTCTGAACACTTCAGTTACCTCGGTCAGAAGAGGCCAGGCTGGCGGCCATGTCGTGCACTATCGCGGTGCTGATGGTGCCGATATGAAGTGGGAATGCGATGCTGTTTCAGTCTGCACTGGATTACACGTCACTCCCAACATTCCCGATGTCAAAGGCATTGACAAGGTAAAAGTTGTCAAACATTCCTCCCAGTTTAAGAAGAGAGATGAGTTTCCACAGGGAGGTACCGTTGTTGTTCTGGGTACTGGGGAGACGGGTATGGATATTGCCCACCTTGCTGTGACTTCACCCACGAAGCGTGTCGTTCTCTGCCATAGACAGGGCTTCCTCGGTGCTCCAAAGGCGAGACAACCTATAAATCTCTGTGAGAATACCAGGACTAATGACCACTATAGAGAATTCCAACACCGATACTGCTTCCGGGACTTCTCGGGAGAAGCCCCAAACCCAACGGCCCAGAGCTTCCCATTGACGTTAGCTGGCAAGCTCCTCTTCTTGACTCTTACCTACCACCTTTTCTTAGGGACAAGCTGTTCACCTGGAGATTTCAAGACATCAATATTAAGCTAGCCAACTGGCTATGCTCCGGCACTACCAAAGGCGTAGACCAGTGGGTTGGCGGCCTTGACAAAGACCGATTTCACACATCTCAAAGTGAGTGGTTTGTCCTGTCTTCAAGAAACTTTATATAACTGATGGCAAATAGGCTTTTTTAACAAGGCAGTATGGAGATCCCTGCACTACATCAGTGAGCCGTATCGCCCAGTCAATCCAGGTATCATTGAGCGGATCAGACGTTCACTCATCACCATTGATGTTCCCAAAGTTCACGGCGGCAAATATATCGATTTGGCTCCTTGGCCAACTCATATAGATGCCGAGGGCATTATGCACTTTAGTGAAAACGGCAGAATCGAAGCAGAGCGTATGAAGATGCTACCTCCCGTAAAACCAACCATGGTCGTCTATGCTACTGGTTACAACCAGGAATTCTCCATCTTTGAAGAAGCTAATAAGAACGGTGAAGGCTATGCTACCTGTTCAGAGGCTGATGTTAGATGTGTCTGGCGTCACGATGACCCAACAGTCGGCTTCATTGGCTTTGTTCGTCCAGGATACGGTGCCATCCCCCCTCTTGCAGAGCTCCAGGCTCAACTCTGGCTGCTAGCGCTGGTCAAGCCCGAAGTAGCTGAATCACTCAAGCCACGAGAGGAGTACCACTTCAAGCTTCATGGGCACAAGCGTATCGACTACGGTGTTCACCACGAGTCTTATGCCTACCAGCTTGCTCTTGACATGAATGCCGTTCCCGGTATCTGGGACGGCGTTAGAGCTGGTTGGGCAGCGGGCGATAAGTACCCAGGACTTTGGTGGCGTCTGCCCATTCTATGGTTGGCGGGTGCTCAGTTCAATACCAAGTTTCGTGTTGTCGGGCCGTACCAGTGGGACGGTGCGGTTGATGTTCTTGGTGTTGAGCTTTGGGAGACTATTACGAGGCGTGAAGGCTTGTTTGGTAAGAGAACGTGGAAGATTGAGAAAAGAGGTATGCTAACAGAAA
The DNA here is from genome assembly GCA_022627125.1 of Fusarium chuoi. Taxonomy (NCBI): domain Eukaryota; kingdom Fungi; phylum Ascomycota; class Sordariomycetes; order Hypocreales; family Nectriaceae; genus Fusarium; species Fusarium chuoi. Next base: position 42,853 of record JAJALE010000835.1, on the reverse strand, counting down.
TACTTTAGGGGCATTCATCATGACAGTTGTTCCGGCCGTAATGGTAGGAACTAGTACCTTTATTATGTGGCTTGTTGGTTTACTGGGGTTACTGTTTAGTACAATTGGGCATATAGCAAAGGAAAGCTCAAGGGTGATGTAGTGCTCAGGATGAAACATTATACAATATAGCTTTTATTAAGCATAGCGTTTACCACTCTAGTTTAATTAAGGATTAAAATAAAATGCAGTCAGTAGGTACCTACTTTATCTCTATCTAGCTACAGTAAAATAAAAGCCTCCTTAAAATAGAAGCACCAGGCAAATACGTAAAATCTGCAATTGTTTACAGAGAATAGGTCTAGAATATGGCCCAATAGGGCGTTTGGAGACAGGGGACATTATATCCATCAGCGCGCTACCCTATTCTGTACATTTATACGAAGCGCGGGGAGTTCGTTTACGCCACTGACAGCACTATTGCCAAGAACATCATTCCTGCATCTTCACATCGAATCACCGTGCCGTTTAACTACATATAAAGGATTCCGGGGAAGTCCTAGCCGATCTGCAGGCAGAAACTTTAATAAAACAGATCATGATAGCTTCGAAGCGTTGATATGATTGGCGATGCGAGTATCACAAGCAAGTCATCCCAAATTGCGAATTCGCCTTGGCTTTATCTTGGCAGTAGCACATACAAGACCTTTACCCCGCTTCCTCTACTTTATTCCAGGTTATTATGCAAAATCCTGCTTGGCCTAGGTATCCCCATGGACTCAGACGCCAGCCTAGTGTACGGGTACCTATGCGGATGCCCCTCTCTCAATTTCTCAAATCTGACATGCATGATAAGCCGTCTCGGCCCGCTTTAAGTGCCAGATTAGGGCCCGTCGCGCGCTCGGGGAAACGGAAAGGGAACAACATGCAGAAGGCCCAGTTACTAAAGCAACACCCATAAGCCTACCCGATATCTCAAGTCAAAGAATACTGATTCCACGATTTCGAGGTTGCAAGTACATTCATGCAGTAAAGTGACCTGCTTGATTACGAAGCCTTTGCAGATCGCGTGTGGCATTGCTGGGAATCAAGGTTCAACAGTGACTTGTTTTCTCTGCCGCGCAAATGTACATAAATAAGGACAAATAGGCGAGGAGAATGAGACTTGGTCAGAGCAACTCTGAACAGCAATGGCACACTACGACTTCAACATGGGGCTTCAGAGCTTCGCCTCGAGACTTGATTCCTCCAAGATTGCCCCTCTTGTGCTCATCAGCGCAGGCTTCGTAAGTCTGTCCTCTGGTTCAATAAAATGACCACAGGGTCACTAACTACTGTGCAAGCTTGTGGTGTCCCTTGCTGCAACTGCTATCTACCGCATTTGGTTTCACCCCCTGTCCATATTCCCCGGCCCAAAATACCTTGCCATTACCAATGTACCCGAACGGTGGATGAGCAATATCTCTGGCACATGGATTTGGAAGGTCTCAGGCCTGCACCGCACATATGGCCCTATTGTCCGCATTGGCCCCAACCGCCTTGCTATCGATGGCAGCATCGGCTGGTTCCAGGTTTATGCCATGCGAGGCAAAGATGACGAGTTCCCCAAGTATCCCGAGTACATCTTCCCTGGTGACGGCCTGAGCATCCTGGGAGCCAATCAGGTAAATCACCGTCGCCATCGGCGGCAGTTTTGGTCAGCGTTCAATGACCAAGCCCTTGTTGAGCAAGAAATTGTCATCCAACCCTACACAGATATGCTCCTACAGCGCTTGAGCGAGAGAGCCAAGGAAGGAGAGCCAATCAACATAGTCGACTGGATCAACTTTCTCCTCTTTGACATTGCAGGGGAGCTTGTGTTTTCCCAGCCCTTCGATTGTCTCGATAAACAGGAATACCATCCCTGGGTATCCAACTTTTTCAGGGCTGTCAAAGGAAATGCCGTCAACCGATTCGTCAAGCACTACCCCATCACCTCGCCCCTTATCAACTTCTTGTTCACGGGCAAGGAGCAGATCCAGAGGGAAGCGGACCAGAGGAACATGACCTTTCATCATGCAATGCAACGCATGAAGCTGGGAGAACAGCCGACCCCTGGGCGTCGTGATTTCATGAGCTTCCTTATGCGGAGGAATCGTGATGGTGGAGGTCTCACAGACCCCGAGATTCTCGTCGATTGTCCTGTCTTGATTGGTGCGTCGAGTGAGACCACGACAACTGCCTTATCTGGCTTCTTCTTTTATCTTGGATCTTCACCACAAGCATATCAAAGACTTGTTGAGGAGGTCCGATCCTCTTTCAAGGCGGAGAGTGAGATTGACATGAAGAGTACCAAGAAGCTTGAGTATTTGAACGCCACTGTTGATGAAGCACTACGTGTATACCCCCCAGCAGCCGAGTCTCCACCTAGAATCAGCCCCGGTGCAGAGGTTGAAGGCAAATACATCCCCAAAGGCGCAAGTCACTTTTTTGACCCCATCTTTGAGTCATTTTCTAACTAGTATCAGGTTGTTGTCTCTGTCTATCAGTGGGGGACAAACCATAACCCAGACAACTTTGCAGACCCAGATTCATACATCCCTGAGCGATGGCTTCAGCCATCTCACCCACTGCATGATCCCAAGTATGCCAATGATGACCGCGCCGTCTTTCGACCTTTTGGGTTCGGTATGAGAGACTGCCTCGGCAAGAACCTAGCTCACGGGGAGATTCGGGTTGTAGTTAGTCGCATCTTGTACAGATTTGACTTTGAATTGGCACCTGGACAAGAGGACTGGCACTCATCTCAAAGATGCTTCCTTGCATGGGATAAGACGCCACTTATCTTAACCTTGAAGCCGAGGGATTTTGCACCTTGATTGAGACGGATGAGAATTGTTCTCAGATGGAAATTACTACGAATCTTTGGTATAAAGATAAATAATACATTCACTATAACATCGCTTCTGATTCCAAGGCCTATCTAGTGAACTTAGCTCTCAGCCATAGCCTTAATTGCTAATGCCGCATTGTGTATCTATCCCCTAACTTAGACATTGAGTATGGTGTTCTCGATCAATGATGTCGCGTAATACTGATACGTTTGATAAAGGGCCATGTAGATATCATCATTTCAAGTTTTCCAAAGGCCAGTCTCTGGTAGTAAAAAGGCTTTAATAGATTGTTAATATTGCTGAACTTGGATAAATCTTTCATTTTCTCTAAGCAGGTATGTTCATGATGCTCAAATGAATGTATATTTAAGGCACGAGTTCCGTATATGTGACTGCCTCTTTATCTCAATCGCAATCCAAAGTGTATGATTGAAAAATCTTCTACTTGATCGTGACTCGAACTCCCTTGGAGTCAAGCCGAGGAAGAGGCATTAAATAATCGTGAACCGCATCCACGTCAGATCTGTCTGAATTAAACAGCTCGAACTTAGGGCCAGAAGGGCCAAATAAAGCGGCAAGCACAAAATGGAGATCAGCAAGAGCCAAACTACCAGAGAAATCAGTTCAACTTCTAGAAACTGTGTGGCAGAAAACAACATACCTGGAACCAGGGCATCGTCGTGAGCCTCGAGAGAACGGAACAAAGCTGCGCTTCATTTCTGGCGTGAAGCTTTCGAGCCATCGCTCAGGTTTATACTCAAAAGGCTCAGGGAACGCAATTGGATCAGTATGCAGATAGTAGGCGTTCATTCCAACGGGTGTCTGGTCATAAAGAAATGTCAGCGCTCACGTGTTCTAAGGAGGCATGGAATTGTACTTACGCCAGGCGGGATTGTCCAATCTCTAAATTGGAGAGCGGTGTCGGGCGAAGTGCGAGGGAGTCGACGCATTGACCCATATGCCATTCTGGCGTAATTCGTTAGTACTCCAACGATTGCAAGGATCAGGGCAGCAACTGTACCTCAGACTTTCTTTGATGACAGCTCCCAAGTAAGGAAGCTGCTCAAGCTCCGTAAGAGATGGCTTCTTCTGCGGGTATCCCTCCATAACGGGCTTGAGCTCATCACGAAGACGTTGGCCCTTTTCCGGCATGCTAAGCATCCAGAAACAGGTCATCGTAGCTGTCCGAGCGGTAGTAGTGGTTCCGCCGCCAAGCAGTACCATTGCCTCCTTCTGGAGTCTCTCTGTGCTGAGATCTTGAGGCGCCAGGTCACTTTCGTGAATGAGGTAGCGAAAGAGGGTTGGTTTGCCACCAACAGACTTGATGCCTTTACGATCATTATCGAACTTCTCCTGTTTGGCCTGTTCAATCTGACGACCTGCTTGCTATTATATACTAAGCTGTTGTACTATACGGGAAGGATGGTGATGGCACATACAATTCGAAAGTTTTGAAAATAAGCTGTTGATGGGGCGAACCAGATAATGCAGCGCTCAGGGATAAACTGGAGGATACTGATACTTCTTAGCATTACTTCAGTACATGAGAATGAAATTACTTACTGGACCAGCCATGGCAGCATACCCATCAGCGGTACGCTCAATGAAACATTTCGAAGCATCTCAAACCTAGAAATCACAATTTCAGCCTCCAGAAAGCGCTGTAAAGGATATGCCATACCATTTCTCACCAAAGTCATCGGTTGCAAGGAGCGACTTGGGCTTCTCAATGCAGATATGTTGCATGACATCTCCAGTAAAGGCCTCAAAAGCATAGTCAAGACGAACTACAACACCGGTGCCAGAGAGTTCATGGAATCTGTGGAATAACTTCTCGACGCGCTCACCAATTAGCTCTTCAAGCTTTAAGACACCGCCACGAGAGAAGTAAGGTTCAATCGGCTTTCTTCTTTTGCGGTGCAGGTCATGGTCCTTGGAAGCGAAGAAGGTATCTGATGGCATCAGTGAGTAGCAGCGGTGGGGTGTTGTGTGAAAGAGAACGAACCTTCAATGCCAAGTCCACCACCGAATGAATGTCCAAAGGACTCGGTTTTTCGAATGTTACCGTTAACGTAGACGGTATCGTAAAAATCGGGGTCGTTGATTGACAGCTCATCAGGCGTGACGCGTACGATAGGACCTAGAAAGCTGCTGGTAAACAATCATGGCCGTGAGGAGAGGACTTCAACATACCATACTTCTCATGCATGCGCTGAATGACTTTGTAATATTGTCCTTGCTTCCAATAGTCATAGTAAGACTCATAAAGGTGAGTTGAGGCAGCGATCTTTGGACCAGGGAATTTGGCCAGAGGGGAGAAGAAAAGCCGGTAGGTAACGATAATAGAGAAGCGAAAAATAACAAAGACAATGCTTGCCAGCGCAAAAAGCTTCCAGTTTCCGCTCTCTGGCATCTCACTTGGAAGCCATTGACGAACGCTGATATTGACATTATCTAACCTGAAGTTGCCCATTTTGAAGAAATGTATGTAGGTAATTGAACCTGCAAAAGAAAGGAACAGAGAGAGCGATGAGGTATACAGAGCTATTCAAAGAAGAGAGGGAAGGGAAACCCAGGAAATGAGAGAACAGCACGAGATACCTGAATTCTCAGTTCCGATTACAAAGACATTCGTTTCTCGGCCCTAGACTTTGACATCATCATTGCAAAGAATCAAGGTTTCCATAAGCTACAATCCTTGACCAAAATTCGCGATTCCAAATCATTCACACCTGCTTAAGTTTCCATGATACATGATCTGATCTTACATGCATCGAGTTGAGCTGTCCTTTTGATAAGGAATGAATCCCTGTCCCACGAACCAGAAGCTGTCCCGGGAAACACACCCTCGAAGAAGTATCTGATACTTGCCATCTGAGATATGTGAATTGTGCCTCGAAATAGTCAGGGTACATCTTTCGTGGGGGAGGCTTACGACTCCACTACTTGAGATGGTAAGCTCGAATGCATGGTGATGATCCATGAGATACGAACGCGCAATCGATCTTGTTTTTTCGATACGAAAATAAGTCCCCGCAATGGGTCAACAGTCCGGGGCGGGCCGTAGAAGCCAAAATGGGCTCTCACCTGCATTACAGCTTACAGGCGTGGACGCGGAAGAGGGAGGGGTGTGTGCTTTCGCAATGTGCTCTACCCTGCATGCCTGCATGTATCGTATCAGTTTGACAATGTCCAAAGCCACCACACGCTCACTCACAACATGAATGAACAGCCGTGGCCAGCTTGGCACTCTAAAACTCCTTGGAACATGTATATCAATCTCCAGAAGCAGTAACTTCCCAGCCAAACTTTGATCACGTCACTGAGGGATTAGATCGCGCTCCAATTGAATCTTGGAAAACACATTGCGCAGATTTCAGAGTGTTGGCAATCTTTGAAGTGGTGTAGCAATCAGGGTCGGCAGACGGCTTGGAAAGTCTGGGCGCTGTTCCGTTCCCGTGTCTTGGCGGCTTTCGAAAAATGACGCATCTCTAGCAGAGATTCCTGATGCCACGGTTCTGAAGTTAACATTGCAAGATTCGTAAATCCCTGAGCTGGTACAAAAACACATACGTCAAGTTTTAGAGGAAATAGCAGTTGGGATTGGAAAGGTTGACCATAGTGGCGGAGCTACTAGTGTTAGTGGTTAGTGGCTGCGGACGAGACCCAGCAGTTGCTACAGGCCGTCGACTTACAGTGAGTTACAGTGGGTATGAAGACCTGAGTAATGAGCGTGGTTCTTTTTTGCAATCATGTTGAATGTATCTACGATCGCTGTAGTAGCATCAGCTGGGGGCCTGTCTTATTCAGTTCGAATATGGTTACACTGCGAACTATACACTGAAAAGTAGTAAGTTAATTGTTGAAGGATATAAGTTATACGATATCTATACTGCCAATAGTGTGTCTATGAGAATGTTATCGGACGCTTGCAATACATTCCTCACGCAGTGAACATCTTGAAGCGTAATTCATATCGTGCATCAGATTGTTCTTAAATGAGTGGATTTCTGAACTATGATCTTGCGACAATCTGACAATCAAAATAAAACCAAAGGAAAATACGTCGTTTGTCCTTATTCCACACGGAGCATCTCAAGGATAAGCCCAAGCTGATGGTTCTCCACACCAAAAACACCAGATAGCCTCTGTACCTCTAATTCCAGCTCATTATACAACGAGTGCAGTACCTTTTCAGTCTCTAGGAATCCTTCGGCCTCCTTGATGAGATCCAAAGCCAAGATCTTCTGCTCAAATGTCATGCTCTTGTTGATGCAGCGCTGAACCAGCAGATTCCTCAGCTGAGCTGTTGCGTTGGGCGACCTGGTGGGTTCATTGAAGATAATGACGAGGGGTAGTGAGAATTTACCCTCGTCCAGATCTTCGCAGAATCCCTTTTGTTGAGTGTACTGTTGAAGTTGGTCAGCATTCAGATAGCTAGTATTGTGAATAGAAACTCACATCGGCGAGCTTGAGATTGGCATAATCATCGCGAATCTGAAAATATCGACCAAATAGTTGACATAAGCGAGTGAAGTCGACTTTCTCATCTACCAAAGATTCGGCTGTCATGAGTCGCATCAGCAGGCGGAACAAACCACCAGTCTTACCATCGACCATTTGAAGATACTCCTCCAGTGATGGGCAGACCATAGTGGACGTCCACTGAAGCTCGTAAGCCTGCCCGATGAATAATTGTTTAATCTCCTCTACAAAGATACCCAATGCCTTGGGGCTCTTTAGCTGGTTCAGCTGGCTAACAGACTGGAAATACTGGTAGGTTGCCGAGTTGATCGTCTGCGCTTCACCAAAGACGGCATGAGCCGATGGCTTGCCGCGTCGGAGCTGAGAGTGATCCTCAATGTCATCAAGCATGAGTGATGACGCGTGAAGGCATTCAGTAATGGACTTGATGGTGTTGACTCGTTCAGCAGGAACCTTGAGCCAGAAGTTAAGAGCATCGATTGTCTTGTTTCGAACTCCCTTTGAAGGCAAGGAGCACAGGTATCGATATGGCTCCATCACGATATCGTCTTCCATTGGAGGCAGGTTCTGGCCACAAGCATCGGACCAGGTTTTCTTATCCGTAGTGCGAGAAAATCGAGGACTGGTCCGTTCAATCCCATTGCCCCGCATGCCAGTACCGAAATTAGGGCCCGCTTCCTCCGCGCTACAAGCAGTGGAAGAATCGTCATGACCATTTTCGACCGAGTGGTCATTGGTAGTAGACTCAGATGTCTCAGAGCCTCCACTCGATTCAAAAGGCTTCTCGTTACCATTCTGACCGTTCGTGTCCAAGATTTGCTTGACAGAGAGGTCTTCAATTCTAGGGCTGTCAGGTGTAGGTAGTCTGAGGATCTCAATCGCCTCTTTCATAGCCGCTTCCTTGGCAGCCTGGACTGGATCATAGGAGGAAGTGAGCTGCTCCTTTGTCTGCTGCAGCCTGGCTTGCTGACGCTCGTTGTACGGAGCGTTCATGTCGTATCTGCGGCACTGAGTGCTCCAGATAGCATTTCCACTGACACCAAAGAGCATATGGTAGAGGTGGTTTTTGAGGTCCTGAGAAACGTCGTTTCGTTGTCTGGTCTCTTTGGTAACTCGAAGACACTTTGCGACTTCAATCTTGTTGCGTGCCCTGCAGAGACGTTCGGCCTCTTGCAGCGAGCAGTTATGCTGCCTTTGAAGAACAACAAGAGCATTAACAAAGTCACCAGACTTCCCAGCTTTCTCCGCTGCCGCAGCCTCTTTGCCGTAAGACCATATATCGTTGGTCAAGGTTACGGACATGATGGCTGGGAGAGCCAATTGGTGGCACAGGTTAATCTCATGATCGGGGATTGTGATAGCACATCCAAAGATGATGAGAGCGTGCCAGAACCTAACTCTGGTTAGCGGATTTCCAATATCCATGTGGACAAAACCTACATGTAGCCAACATCAGTTGATCTATAGTCAAGGTACTCATCAAGCGTCTTGAAGTTTGTGTCGTGGGCGCAACCGGCACCTGTATTAACAAAGGTGGCCCATGCGTTCATGGCTGCTAATGCACGCGGTCGGTCGATGGCTGCCATTTGCTTAAAGATATAAGCTTGAAGGTGCCGTTTTCCAGAATTGCGACTCTCGATGTCTCCATCTCGGATGCCTTGCTGCAGGGCATCGAGAAACTCATCGTTTTCAGCCGCCACCTATATACAGTGAGCGTTTAAACAAGGAAATCAGCTGTGATGTATCTTGCCGTTTCTGCCGACTCCACATCTGTAATGTCATCATGAAGAAATGCAAACTCGTTGGCATATGAGACTATCTCAAGTCTCTCGGGCAGACATTCGGGTAATGTGAGGCAGATAAAGTTATGCACTGGGCCCATGCCACCTCTGAAAGGTAGCTTGGGTCCTACGTGTTTTCCCCAGTCATACTGGGCTTTGTAAATGGCAACTTCATCAAGGTCCAGTCCCTTATGCTTGCGGATGGGAACGCCATCACAAAGACCATCAGTATCATAGTCTGTGGGCTCAAAAGAGTAGCGGTAGATGAAGTCCATAGGTAATGATGTGCGGGAAAAGGATGATGGATGAAGATTTTGATTGATTCAATGCTTTAGGAGGAGATATAGTGAGGGTGTTTCAACTGTTGTCTGTTCATGTTCCCGTTCGGATTTCTGGTCTTTATAACGCTGTGCTTCGCTGTGTGGAGGGGGCAAATTTGACAATGCAGAAGCAGACGCTACAAAAACCAAGAGACAAGCATTAGTGACGCAGGTAATCACGAACCAAGACGAGGTATTGCATACACGGACAGGAGGTATGCCAGAGGGGTAGGTATATCAAGATAGCACAAGGCCACAAGAGGGGAATACAAGGGTGGTTTTAGCCAGGGCGTCCCATAATGCACTGTAATTATGTCTACTACAGAAGTCTAAACCCACTAATACTATAACAAATACTAAAGTGTTATTTTAATGCTTTATATATTCTATTAAATAAACTCTAATTTAAATAATATAAATATTTTGATATTTTATTTTAAATTTGTTTTATTACTTTAAATCTTAAAAGAAAGTAATAGACTTTATTACAAAAAAGCAACAGGCTATTAATACATTACATCCTGCACTCTGAACGTCTATCTAAGACTTTTATCTTAACCTCTTCAGGATATCCGTTCTCAAAATCACAAGTTATCCACCCCTCTTTCCTTTATACTCTTCTGGCAACAAACAGTTAGCCACTACCTTTCCTCCTGTGAGGTTTGTCCCAGGTTCGTGCGACATGTAGGGTATAAGCGGGTAAGCAGGCACATTCTCAAAATTGAACTCATCCATTTCTGGTCTACATCTCGTTGCGAAGGCCCACGTGACATTATTCATGTCAAAAGGGTTGATATCCTCTCCGACTACTAGCAAACGGTGGATTTGCATGCCGCACTTGTTGCGGAACACGAGGTCTCCAATCTTGGTACACAAGTCTTCGGCGTTCGTCTTCATCTTGGCGAGCTTCTTGCGGTTGACTTGTACAACCGCTCAAATGACCTGGGTCTCGAACAAGGCAAAGACTTGGGTCACTGGCGAATCGTGCTGTAGGAGCAAGTGGCGAATATCAGCAGAGGTGAGTGTTCCGATCATGGTGTGTGTCTCATCTGGGTCGAGCTTTGCGCGTCCCGGTACAGAGACTGGTAGGATTGGGTTGTTACGATGTGTGATGGCTTTGACTGTATACAGAGGTTGCTGAGAGTTCTCATCAAGAAAGCTGTAGCAGTGCATCTCTCCAAAAGGACCTTCTTTGGCAGTATCTTTAATAGAAATCGTGCCTTCTAGGACGATTTCGCTTGTCGCTGGGACATACATGTCGTTAGTTACACACTTAACTAGGTCTGATGGTGAACCGCAGATTGCGCCGACGTATTCGGAGTCTTAGACACCAGCAGGTAGGGGCATGCTAGCTGCCATGATAGCGATAGGTGGAGCGCCTAGGGAAATGGCGTACGGCATATCTTCACCAGTCTTTTCCCACTCTTCAAAAATTATCGCAATATGTTGTGGCCTTATGATAAGACCTACCATATGTGTCTTATCATAAACCATTGCCCGTGCAATAGACCAGTTTGTCTATGGCTCTGTTGGATGAGGTGTGATGTTGATCCCTAATGTCTGTATGTAGTTCCCTCCATCAGCCTTGTTCAGTAGAGGAGCAGGCAACTTGGTGAGATCAACATCGTCACCTGTGATGATGATCTCTTTGCACTTTTCCTTGCCGTCAGCCTCATAAGAGGCCATCGAGCTTTTAACTTCCAACACAAAGGCTTAAACAATGAGACCCTTATAGTAGGCCTGTATCTTGACAGTCAGAATCTTAAAATGTCAGGTATATGAGGTAATTGTTCAGCAAGTAAATAGATAGAGAACTAATACTAAAGATTTCTGGGTGATGTGTTATATCTGAGGCTATTTAAAGACTTTAAAAAATAATCACGGCGCCGTTTGCTTCAGCCCTTGTATAGCTAACACCATGAACCTTGATACCCTCTGCGTTAAGAAGAGTGATTATACCACCGTTGTTAGAAAGCGTGACGCTAGTTTCAATAGTCTTAGTCTCAGCAGGACCAATAAGCACGCCAGAGGGTAGAATTTGAGTATCTCCAGTCTTGATACGAATCTTCCATCCACTGAGATCAATCTCAGCCCCGGATCTGTTCTTGAGACTAATTGTCTCTGGGTCAGTACCTGCCTGCTGATCCGGACCAGGTGGGTTGACGAGAGCCTGGGTAATGACCACAGGTGAGTCTTCAACGTCGACTTTCTCTCTTTCGTCATCAGATCGCTCAGGAGCAAGAAGCTTCGCCCAAGTCAAGAAGTCCTGGTCGGGCAGTGGGTAGCCAGCGCGCTTGGGGCCGTCTTCAGTATGCACAGCCTGAGAGGCGAAGCCAATGAAAACCGCCTTCCAGTGATTTCCAAATCGAAAAATGAGACCAGCGTCCGGAGTTTCCCTGATTCATGTGGACGTTGTGTATGCCCTTGCCGTCATTAAATTCTGAGCCATAGATATAAACTGTAGCTTCAGATGAGATGGCCCTATCAATGATGGGCTTCAACTGATCGAGGATGTCATTGTCTGCTCCGTCAACATCATGAGGTAGGATGCGGCTACTGGCGCGGCTGAAGAGGTTGCTGCGGATATAGTCCAGTGCAAGGCCATCAAGTTTCTGCTCCGATGTACCAGGAAGAGGAGAGAACCCGTTGCTCAGTTGAGCCAGCTTGGTGGTGACAACATGGGTAAAGTCCAGAACTGTCCAGTAGGCAAGGCGGGACTCTTCTTTATTTCCTGACTTGATATTGATGGCAGCTCGGCCTACTGCGCCTTGACCATCATCGAAGTAGAGCGAGAGGTGAGGTGAATGCGGATCCGCGATTCTGTCCTCGAAGGTGTAGCGGACAGGCTTTGCACGCCAGACGCCGTAGTCTTTGACCATTTTAAAAGTGGAATAGGTGGAAATAAGAAGAAGTAGGAAATGTTACACGTTGTGAATTGAGTTGTCTATGCTTTCCCTTTGTCAAATATGGAGTGATACGACGGGTATATATAGTAAAAAGTAGGTGTGATTGTTTCAGATCCATAAGTATGCCTCGGGCGACATGGCAGTGGTGTGAAAGGCTGAGCTGCCCTGCATTACAGCCATTCAGCCAGCCACAAGACTCCATCATGCGAAAGAAATGTGATATCTAAGCGCACACATTCTTTTTGGCTAACTCTTTTGTACTAACTTTTGACTTATGCTAGTTACCGTTCTGTTCACGGCATCATGATACAGAAGAATAGTTATTTCAATCCGCTACACAAGTTCATGTGACAAGCCTCACAGGCTTAATCATAAATGTTGGTAGAGTCAAGCTTAGTACCTGTTGACCTTGTTTATGATGGGATAAATGACTAGAGGTCGTCTGGTGAATTTTGTCTTTCCACCATCATGGCTTTCAGCTCCGTATTATTACGGAGCTCTGGCTATGCTGTTGAAACAAGGGGGCCGCACTGTGCTCGCTCAGGGCTCTGATTGGTAATGTCGAGAGCAGCTGAAGCAATAAAAAGCGCCCCTCTGCGCCACTGTTCCTCTTTGAGGGGATATAATGTGATTTTTATTATATTTTAAGTTATGCTTTTATCTATATTTTAACTACTTTATATAATTAATATAAAGTTATTAAAACCTTCTCTTTAGGCTATATTACTGCACTTTTCTTTATTTTATAGTATTATATTTATCTAGATAGTCTTAAAGTTATTAAAGATATTAAGTATTTAACCTTTACTATTATTAAGTAGCTTTTTTAAAAAGTTAAGCTCTTAATAGAAAAGCCTTTAGTTATTTTATAAATAGTAAATTAAAATATTTAATTAATTTATTTAGTCTTTAAGAAAGTTAATCTTATTTTAATTAAATTATATTTCTAAAAGTAGCTTATAGTTAAAGGCTATTAATTTAATTTATATAAGATTAGTAAAGTATTTAAATAGAAAGAAAAGGTAATTATTTTATTTTTAGAGCTTTAAAAGGAGATATTTATCTATCTCTTTTTAAAGCTATTTATAGTTTTCTATAATTAGCTTATTTATATTAACTTATTAATTAGTTTTGTAATTAATATAAAGATTTCTTTTTAATAATAAAAAAGAAATCTTTTTTTTAATTAATATAATAGCTATTTTATTAATTTTTTAAAACTAAATATTTAAATAAATTTAAAAAAATAGAGAGTTATTTAGTCTTTTATTATAATTATATTAAAGAAAATATAATAACCTTTTTATAATTAATAGATATAAAGATAGTTAATTTATAATAAAAGTATATATTAAATAGCTTATTTAATAAGAGTTAATATTAAATAAAAGGCAATTAAAGTCTATTTTATTTAAAAGGGTAAAAACCTAATATATTATTTTTACCGAGATATTAAGATCTATCTAACTAAGCGGCAGAAGTTGAAGGCATTATCAATCAATCAATCAATCTGCGCCACTGTCTAAAACATAAGACATTTATGCTTATTCCTTACTCTCGACCTTACATCAACTAAGAATTTCCCTGCATTGCTCATTTGCAGCAGGGAGAAGTCTTTCTGGTTCGGTCTACACTTTTAGTTCGGCTGGCACACTGCCCTCGGAAAGCAAGAAAACACCGGACCTCAATATAGGGTATCAAAATAAACCCAGCAAAGAGTACCCTAAGTATCGGCTATATTACCGAAGTCTTTTTGTCATTTAGGATCCAGGTCCTGAGTTTTCTTTCCTCCCCTAGACGCCACAGCTGATTGCTCACATCACGCGCCTTGCACGACAGTGCGGGCTCATTCTCAATCCTGAACGCAGAAGGAGTCTGGCACTTTCGTCACCTCTTAGATACTGTAAATTGGCATTCATGACTTTTGAACATTCGAGACGAGACCTCCATGGCCGTGCTGATGGTCACCGGCTTCTACGACACGAGCATCAATGCACCCCCTATTGCAGTAATATTCTACTGTATTGTCTATTATCACTTCCCTCTCGCGTCACATGTTTCTCCATATCAGTATACAAGCTGGGGTTTATATACACTTCATTCCTACGCACATCCTCACGGCACACATAGAGTATGACTTATACACAACGCAGAAGTTCCATGATCTGGCGTCCCAAAACGGTACCAAAACCAGGAAAGTAGTTAAAGTGATCCGTGCTCAAGAACAAATATGCCGCAACTACAGCGCCCAGGCTCCTGCAGCTTATCATTATGGTAATAATGTTAATAGTTCTCTGTTCGTGGCAGATGGTGAAATGTAGTCCTGCGTATGAAAACCAAGACGCGCGATAGATATCGCGACCGCTCATTTGAGCAAAAAATGGCCAGTAAGCGTTTTACTGATAACATTTTTCACTAAGCTTTAGTGAGTTAATTCTAACTAAGTTGAGTGAGCGCCAGCAAAGCTGTTACTGGCACCCAATAGGGAGTCGTTGGAGACGGTCGGGGAGCATGCTCCCCGACCGTCGGCCTGTAGCTTACCTGAACCCCTCAGCGGTCATTTTCGGCTTTGTCGATCCGACAAATTACCTACTGCAAAGCTTTCAATCAACGCTGCACTAACAATGACATAAAATAGCAATTGCTTCCTCTCACTGCCAGCTTTAGATAATAGACAACAAATCATACACTTTACAATACCAGAATTAACAAGAAAACCGTCTCTCGATGGAAAAGTTCGATGTCGCCGTAGTAGGCCTCGGTGCCCTTGGAAGCGCAGCAGCCTGGCAAGCGGCGAGAAAGGGAGCGAAGGTTGTGGGCTTTGAACAGTTCGAGTTTGGTCACGTCCGAGGCGCGTCTCACGACACGTCTCGAATCGTCCGCACAGCATACGATGCTCCAGAATACGTATCGCTCGCCAAAGCCGCGTACAACGACTGGGCCGAGCTAGAGAAAGACGCAGGCTTGAAGCTGTTGACTGTTACTGGTGGCATTGTGGTGCTTGCGAATGATCGCACCTGGACGTCCGGCTTCAAGGTCTCGGATTACACTGCGAGCCTCGATGCCAACAATGTACCCTACGAGCTTCTAGGTGCGAACGAGGTCAATGAGCGATGGCCCAAACTTGACATTGGTGACGACGAGAATGCAGTGTATACTCCAGATACTGGCATTGCGCACGCAGCTAAATCTGTGACAGCGATGCAATTCGTTGCTCGCGCTCGCGGAGCCATTCTCAAAGAAAACACACCTGTGACAGCAATCATACCAATCAAGAGTGGCCGAAACGACAAAGGAGTCATCATCAAGACAGAGAATGGCGATTTCCAGGCCCGCAAGGTTATTCTGGCAGCAGACGCCTGGACCAATAAACTGCTTGCTCCCCTCAGTGCACAGATTCCACTTGAGGTCATGCAAGAGCAAGTAACATACTTCAAGCCCAAAGAACCTGCCCTATTTGATGCCGAGCACTTCCCTGTATGGATTCGGATGGTTGACGGAAAGACATTCTACGGATTTCCCACTTTCGGCGAACCTACTATCAAAGCGGGCCGCGATGTCTCCAACAACCATATGAGCCCTGAAGAACGGTCCTACACTCATTCTCCCAAGCTTTTAGATGAGTTGGCCGCATTCATGAAGGACTTTGTAACCAAAGATGAGAACCTTGAGATTCTTCGCACAGTTACATGCCAGTACACGATTACTCCAGGCCGACATTTCATACTTAGCGCACTCAATCAGTATCCGGAGATTCTTGTTGCCTTAGGGGCGGCTCATGGTTTTAAATTTGCGCCTGTAATTGGACGCGTCATGGCGGAACTGGCTATAGATGGAAAGACGACGGAGGACCTCTCCAAGTTTGTTATCCTGGCGATTCAATCAGTGGTTCGAAGTAAGATCTAGTATTGTTTTATATACAGCTTTTATGATTATATAAGCTATCTCGCGCCACTGATATCTATACTGCAATTGAACCATGATGTTAGATCTGTATCTATTCAATACATAAACAGTAAATGTGTTTGTCAAGTTAATGTAATTGAATTTAAATCAAAATATGCTTAAACGCATCGCACCGATAAAGAATATTTAAGCAATTAGCTTTCTTTATATGTTACTCATGAAGACTTAAGTAATTTACATAGTGAAAATAATGGGACCATAGTGTTACAATAGAAGATGTATTAAGAGGGCTGTAGAAGAAGTACTTGAGCTGAAGGCTGATAAAAAAGGTACTATCCAAAGAAGGGAATGCATTCAAGAGCAAGCATTAAGCATTGATGATATATAATACCATCACTTGTCTACATAGACCGCTTTCCATAAGGCTCAAACGGTAAGATCACGGCTATAATAGCCTAGTACATATCAATTAGACGCCACTCTTCGGGCGGGAATGTAACTTACCATGACGATGTAGAGTACAGCGCATACATAGATGGGTACCGATGTCGCAGTGTTGCCGTAAGCTGCTACAAAGGAGGATACCAATCCCATAATTCGGTTTCCTGCTACAGCTATTCCGTTGCCCGTTGCACGATGGGCTGATGGTAGTACCTGTGTTGTGTCAGTCGATACTACTGTCAGTCCAATGCCGATTCTACAAACCTCTGGAGTGTATGCATATACTGGGAAGGGTTCATGTCAGTCAGGGCTCTTTATTATTAATCTAGGGACCAGTGACTTACAGGTTCCATAGTAGATATTTAACGTAAAAGCTATGACACAGCTCAAGGCCACGTTCTGAGCCGGAGTCTTCACAGCAGTATAAGCGAAGAAGAAGGCCATGGTGATGAGTGCTCCAATTGCCATAGTGTACTTGCGACCAAGCAACTTGGTGTTGCACATAAATGCAGCAGCCACTGGCCCAAATATGCCCGTGACGCTGCTGAGCATGTAGTTTCTCCACTGATAATACGGTCCTGACTCTCCTGTTTTGGCACCACGACTAGCAAGATAGTCTGGGAGAAACACATAGAACAGTGGGTATGCCAGGCCTAGGGAAGTTAGTTTTATAGTTATGATGGAACACCAGGGTTACGTTACCAATTAGAAACCAAGATACCCAAATCAGAATGGTTGAGATGGCGAGCTTCCTCGTCACGAATAATCCATGAAAATGCGCCCAGAGCTCGCTGAGGCTATACCTTGACTTGCCATAGGTGGAGTGAATGGTCCCCATAGACTCAAGTGCCTCAACTGTGAGACTACAAGGCCGCTGATATTTCATTGCAATATCTTGGTAGATAGCAACCACAGCAGCGTCATCGCCTTTGGCAAGAAGGTACTTGGGGGTCTCCTTGAGTCGAATAACTGTGACTCGTAAAATGCTGCACACAAAGACGAGAGCTCCATTGCCATACCAGACATATCGCCAGCCCTTCGATACATATCAGTCAAAATCCAAGGTCACGGTGTATCAAATGCCTGTACTGACCATGTTGTTACCCTTGGTGCATGTATCAGCGTCCGCGCAGGTATACTTGGGATTCGAGTAGATTGGCCAGCAAAAGGCGGCAACAATGACATATGCAAGCCCCCACCAGCAGGCCATCAACGTTACTAGCCATTGCTTGTTGCCAGGAAGAAACTCCAGGAATACGGTAGTGTCGAGAACAAGGTTGCCGCCAGCACCAAATCTGTGCATCCGGTATTAGTAAGCTTTCGATCTGGATGGCGAGGAACCTACGCAGCAAGACCGACAAATGTAGCAAGGACAATCCAATTGGGCGAGGCACCGGCCGCAATGGCGAATACGGAAGATAAAAAGAGTGAGATGTTGAAAGCATAACGCCGGCCGATGACATCCGCACCTAAGCAGCAAGTAAGGATCTTGTAAGGTGACGAGATGGGGTCGTGTGGAGTTACCAAGTCCCCAGAATAAAACACCAACCAGCATTCCTGTATACACAGCCACATTGAGACCATAAGAGAAAGCAGGACGAAACTCGAGAGCAGCCTGACCGGCAGTCACAGCTTGAAGGGCAAGGATTAGAGAATCAGCAGCGTAGCCGAAACCATTCAGAAAAAACAGCTTGAGATGCATGTTTGTCCAGCCGATTTCATCCATGGTCTATACAGTGATGGATTAGTCCTGGGATTGTTCTTGTATCACTGGATTGGAGCTCTGGGGACCTTATTGATGAGGCGCATTTTAGCATCAAGCACTGGGTCGATATCTCGAAGAGAGAACATCTGTTCATCCTCGGTTCCCATCTGAAAGCTCAGGGACTCACCATGCCGGTCGCCACTGGTACGTAGGTCGGCACAGCGTTCTCGGTCAGACAGTTTATCTGATGGCTGAGGCATGGTAACTGGACCGCCCGAGGTGGATTTGTCTGACATGATCACGCAAGAAATGAAAAGGTAATTGTGTATGTAAAAAGCTACTCTGGTCTGGAAACGGCCAAATTGTGGAAACTCTAAGCCAGAACGTGGAGCCTGGCCTGTCTTTTATTATTAATTTTCACCAAGTTATTAGTTCCCATTTTGGCATTGTCATTCTTATCTCGCCAGCAGTCATTGGTATATCTCACAATTTGGTATAGCTTACCATTGAATACTCCTGATTCGTTAATCTGCCAGTTCGCATCAATCTAATACTAACTATCCTGTTCGAGGAGCGGGGTAATGAGATATGTTATGGGGTACGGCGGACAAGAATCGCAATCTCCGGCGCCTTAGCTCGACTTCCAGAGCAATGTTACACATCAATTGATTACTGCTTGATATCCAAAGACCCTTAGATACCCCGTTCTGTGAGGTTCAACCAATCAGAACGAGTTGATTTCAGGACGGCGTACCAAGTCCGCATTCCGACGTTCATGAGGGGGTTGACCTGATACAGATAACCTAGCACGTGGTCGGGGGGCGTCACTTTAGCTTCTCCGAGAGAGGCACGGTCGGGGCGGGGAGATTATCGCTTGCCCGAACAAGGCAATAGTCATGCGACACATTTCCTAACCAACAAACAATGCATTGTCATAACAACGATGCGACCAGTCGCAATATAATGACGTTACCAAATAAGGGACATAGGAGGTCGGAGAGGTATACGGGGAGGTCGGTCCGTCTGAACTCTCAGATTGTACGCCAATTCTCCCGTTGATAGACTATGGGAAGACGGTTGAAGGATGGCTAAATGAGTCAAAAGATAGCTCTTGTATGCCTTTTAGTGACATCTAATCTATGTCTTTATTGCAAGCAGACTTGAATACCTCCTGCTGATAGCTTTGCCTGATTTTTAATAATCTCACATCAACACCATGTTCTCAAAACTCGGTTCAGTGCTGGCCATGACTGGCGTAAATGGAAACGCTATTCTATCCCGCAAATCAGAGTCTCCAGAATCGAGAGCCCTCCCCGCATCATGGTACCGGCAGGATGAAATGTACCAGCTTGAGCGGCGCGCCATTTTTTCTAAGCGATGGCTCCTCGCCACGCACAAATTACGCTTCACCAAGCCGAGAGACTTTCTCCGCTTCGAGGAGGCAGGCTACGCTTTTGTGCTGTGCCTGGACAAAGACGGAGAGACTATCAACGGCTTTCACAACATCTGCAGGCACAGAGCCTTTCCAATCGTCACAGAAGAGTCGGGAAACGCCAAGATCTTCTCCTGCAAATATCACGGTTGGTCGTACGGTATCAACGGAAAGCTTGCCAAGGCCCCGCGCTTTGACACCGTCCCGACGTTCAACAAAGAGAACCATAGCCTCTTTCCTGTCCATGTGCACGTCGATGCCATTGGCTTCGTCTGGGTCAACTTGGATGCGTCCCCGGAACCAGAAGTGAAATGGACTGACGACTTTGAGGGGGTTGACTCACAGGAGCGGTTCAAACATTTTGACTTCTCCCAATATCAGTTCGATCATGTCTGGGGCATGCAGGGCAATTACAACTGGAAAACCCTCGCGGATAACTATAACGAATGTTATCATTGCCAGGTTGCGCACCCAGATGTCAAAGCCATAACAGACTTGACCTTTTACTACACCGTGTCCAAGCCGGGTTACATTCAGCACTTCTCGCGGCCAAAAAAGGGAACTGAAAAAGACGATATCAAGATCAGTAGCACCTACTATTTCCCCAACGCCTGCATGACTGTTTCGTAAGTGCTAGTTATTTCTTGGCACTCTTAATCGACGGGCTGATCTAATCTCGTTTTTATCGTACAGGCCGCATTTCTTCTATATGATGCGATGCGTACCAACATCAGTTGGCACATGTTCAATGGAGTATGAAGTCTATCGCCATAAAGACGCCACCGACGAAGAGTTCGAAAGAACCAACTCTTTCTTCAAGCGAGTTCTCGGAGAAGACAAGTACTTGTGCGATGCGGTGCAGAAGAATCTGGAAGCAGGTGTCTTTACCAATGGAGAGCTGCATCCTGACTTGGAGAGCGCGCCGATCTTCTTCCAGAATACGGTGAGACAGATTGTGACTGAGCACCGTAGAAAAGAGCAGGATTCGAAGGGGGAGATATGGCCTGCGAGGCAACATGTATCGACTTCTGAGGTCACAAAGGGGGATGATGAATTTTGTGATGGACTAGCTTGCAAGGCTGATAGTGCTGATATGGAGTGGTGAGGTTTGATACTGATATAGTGCGCTTTACAAGGGAAGCTTTTCTTCCTATAGATCTGAGGATGAGGGATAGATAGTGATAACTGCTGGTTCCATGGATCAAAGATTGTACCTGCGGGTAGAGCAGTGATTGAGCAGAATTTGTATCAATTTACCACATTTTTGATGATTTTTCACGCTTCTAATAAATGTTTTGATAATGCAGCATAAATGCCCATGCGCCCACCCATACACAAAGCCATGTCCTTTGCAGCATCGTCTTCTATTTTAGGTACTCTGTATGCACTCAGAAACTCTGGGTTGGCGGAAAACTCTTCCTTTACCTATCCATCGTCATTATCGACATCAAATATTCCCTGGCAGCGAGCTCTACTTACTATATCCAGCCCGCCAACTAATTCACCATTGACCCATAACTGGGGGAAAGTCGGCCAGTCGGCATATTCCTTAATGCCCAGACGAACGGCCTCATCCTTCAGTACATCGAAAGAACTATACTGAATGCCATGGTGGTCCAAGATGCGAACGACACGTCGGCTAAAGCGACATAGTGGGCACTTGGGCAAGCCCTTCATGAAGAGCATCACTGGGGCGCCATTGACTAGATCTGATAATCTGGAATGGAGTGCTGCTTTTGGCTCGGCGGGTTCAGAAGCGCCTATCGTCTGCAAGCCGGCCAGTATCGGCTGGGCGTGGATATTTTCGGTGGAATTTGACATAATTGGATGTAGGTGGGTTTGTTATTCGTGCATGACATGGAATTCTAGTATGCACAAAGGCTGTCGTTGAGATAAAGGCAATTCTATATCTAATTACAGACAAAGCTTTGACCGATATGGTAAACTTCATCATTGGCCAGGCTTTCACCGCAGGTCATTGCTGGTAATAATGGGTTCGCCCGGGTTAGCTACTTTTTTTTGGGTTGGTTATCGCCCAGAAATGCTGTAATACCTGTACCCTTTTTGAGGGTGTCTTCTTCCCGGGTCAGCAACATATATCGTCGACCTCATTGGTTTTTCGATGCTTGCCATTGTTTGGCTGAACGTTTTCCGAGGCAATCAGTGTCACCACATAAAGAATCTCGTATCTTGGCTTTACAGATGATGTCACCTTGGCTAAAGTCTTTCCGATGTCTCGAATTCTGTTCATTTAGCTCTTGGTAACATGGAGCCCAAATGTGCGCCACCATATGTCGTCAACCCACAAGCGTTTGTTTGTCCTACCCATGCTTGAAGGCCTCAAGATTCGGGCTCCGAGATCAGAATCTTGTCAATCAATAACGTCGCATTCAATGGATACAATAATGAGCTCTTCATTCTGATAAAAGGCCTTGGCCTATAACCTCGTCTTGTATCTTGGCCCTGTAGTAACCAAACAAGACACGTTAAATTGTCTTATTGTTCTCAATTCTCAAACAATCCTGCCCATTCTCGATCGGATTACAAACACCCACCAAGACCCCAACATGCCGTCCTACCAAGTCACCATAAAGACTCCAGACAAAGACTATACCTTCAGCTGCGACAGCGATACGTATATCCTGGACGAAGCTGAGGAAAACGGCCTGGACTTGCCTTATTCTTGCCGGGCAGGAGCTTGCTCTTCTTGTGCTGGCAAAATTGTCTCGGGAACAGTCAACCAAAACGATCAGAGCTATCTGGATGACGATCAGATAGAGGAAGGGTATGTCTTACTTTGTATCGGTAAACCGACTAGTGACTGCGTTATAAAAAGTCATCAGGAAGACAATTTGGATGGCTGATCCGTTATTGTTATTATCGAGTAGTCGGTATCAAACAGGGTACATCTTTGTAGGTAAACTACAGAAATGATTATTTACCGGCAAAGCATACGCACATTTATTGCTTCAAGCAGATGTGGAATGTTAGTAGCAATAAATATTTGGAATTAATCTACTGTACATGCATGGCCCAAGTTAATGAATTACCCTAGACTAGTCACGCTAACGGTGTGTCACTGCCGTCGGCCCCGCACCTAATACAGATAAGTCTGGGCTCCAATGCTTGTCCCCGCATTTGATAAGACTGTATATAAAAGTAATCGCCCAGCTTCATATTTAGATGACACCCCTCTTTTCTCGCTATCTGTTGTCTCGTAAATTGAGCAAATACACGTCATGTACGGCAGTCGATCACACAAGCGTCTGCACCAGGCGTGTGAGAACTGTCGGTGAGTCCTCCAGTAGCCAACTGACGCGTTTGTCGTGCTGCTATGGCACTAGCCGGCGGTCCAGTACTGATTCAGTATGCGTAGGAGGAAGAAGACTCGGTGTCCGGGGGAGAGACCAGCTTGTTCGAGCTGCACGCGCCTTTCAAAAACGTGCACGTACCCAGAAGTTCGAGGGAACCCTGTTACCTCAGGGTCTCAAAATGGGAGCAATTCTACAGACACAGTATGCTTATTGGAGGCGCGCGAGCATCCTAAAGTCTTGTTACTCAAGACGGGTGATGTTTAGGAGAGACGACTTGCCCAACTCGAGGCAAAAATTCGAATGATGGAAAGGCAAGAGTATGATCAGCACTTTGATTCTTGCTCTATGGGTTTATGTGGCTAATGATGCCCACTCCAATCAAATAGGGCGAATAGTGAAATGGAGTCTTATACCAGAATATCAGAGAACTCAGCCCAATTCCAGGACTGGCAGCTACCACTATCGCCGAGTGTTGAGATGGATACCTCCACAACGACCAGGTAGGTTGAGAGAGGTTTGTCCGTTGGATCGTGTCGTTGGCTAAGTAACTGAAGCAGCATATTGCCTCCGAATGACGTTCTGGAAGATGTCATCGGTGCATAATTCCAACATTGTCACAAGCAGCCTTTATGGCTCTTTAACCGACAAGACTTTTCTTCCATGCCGGATTGTAGTGAGGAGACAATGTTGACCTTGCTGGCCCTTGCTTCGTGTCATTCAAAACATCCTTTCTTTCAAGGCCGTGTGCACGAACTAGGCCAAAGCTACGCACAGGCTGCAAGAGAGGGGATCATGCACCAGGTAGGCGAGGGAAAGGTTTCGATAACCACCGTTCAGAATCTGTGCATGCTGACACTGGCCAATATACAAGGTGAGCACCCTACTTATGCTAGCCAGTCAATATGTGCTGAACGGGCTATATAGCCAACAAAACGACCCTAGCATATCTGCATGTAGGCATGGCAAACACGCTTGCTAAATGTGCCAATCTTGATGTTGAGGCCTGCGCCATTGAAGACTTGGGCACACGTGCAGAAACGCGAAGAAGAGTGTTCTGGAGCCTACATTTACTACAGCAGATGTATGGACACCAATCCTTCACAACCGACGTCTTGCAGGATATTACCAGACCGCAATACATTGCGACATATAGTGACCCGCGGAAGAGCGTCAATGAGATGCCCCCAGCCATTCCGCACGAGGACATTTCGGGTCAAGACGAAACAACGAGTGCCGATAAGAAGAGCGGGACATGGGCCTATATGATCCAGACGTCTACACTATGGGGAGAGGTCCGGACATATGTAAAGCAATGGGCCCAACAGACCAACAACGCACCGCCTCCTTGGTCCATTGAGTCCGGATACGCAGTCATCAACGCCTATCTCATGGACTCGGAAACTAAATTCCCAGATCGGCACCGATTTGATAGCGCGCGATTTACTGAGCAAGAAAGCCGACACCTTCAGAACAATCGAGGATATTGGAGTCCGTGGGTATATCAGCAATTTGCATATCACACGATCCATAACATGCTAAACCATCCCTTTCTGTATTCATCGCGGCCGCAACAGTCGGCTCAGTTAGGAGTTCCCAACACATTCTGGAAGACATCATCTGAGCTTGCTTTTATCCACAGCACTTGGGTTGCACGTCTCATAGAGATGATCGTACATAAAGAATATCGCGTCTCGGATCCATTTATTGGTCATTGTGCGGCGATAGCGGCGACTATTCACATCTACTTTTGTCGGGCGGCCGACAGAACTACCAGAGAGGCAGCCCTAGACAGACTGGCGAAATGTGTCGCATTTCTTGCTGAATTGGCTTTGCTCTGGCCTTCATGTAGATGGTTGGTAAGTAGGATCATCATATATCTGTATTCCGGAACAAAACCCTAATTTTCAGCAGCATGAAAGACTCCAGTCGTTGATCCGGGCAGCATTCGAGGTGGATCATGACCAGGAAAAAGACCAAGAGGTCCCCCCACCGAGGACCATTTCTATCAACACGCGTTTAATGTGGGATATTCTTCTTTACAACTCTGGCGCTTACAGAGGCACAACCAGCTCTCCACATACACGAAGTCTTTTCGACGGCAGCTCTCTGTTTCCAGAGGACAACACGGATGATGGAGAAGATATCGTTGAGATAGATAATTTCCACAGCCCAACTGTGGAGGTAATTCTGGGGAATGGCCAAGCATTGCCGCCACAGCCAGGAAGGAGAAGAACGAGATCAGGTCAAGGAACAGAGAAGTCCCAGGCCAATCCTGTAGTTCAATCTTGTTCTATTCCAGAAACATTCGGATCTTCCACTGGACAGACCCCCCTTGCTTCTTGGCCTATGTCTTTGGATATGGCCTATGATCCGTTCTTCCAATTTCAAGATTCAGGTGGCCCCTTTTTCGGAACTTGGGAAGTAGGAAACCTCTAGTACTAGTACGCTGTATCATAGAGAGGATTACAGGATCAAGGGTATAGCCATCTCTCCTTTGTTGAACAGGAAATAGATTGTAGTGACCCCGCACTCATTCAGCTACTAGTCTCAAATCTCAACTATCCTCAACCAGGACAGCTTCTAGACCTCGGAGTAGATCCGCCAAGAGATCTCCTGGGTCCTTCACACCAATACTGATTCTCAGAAAGTCCTTGGTCACCGTCGAGTCCGTCATTGTCCTCCACTCGATCAAACTTTCTACACCCCCGAGGCTGGTTGCATGATGGAAGAGTATCAACTTGGACGGAAGGTTCCGGGCATATTCCACCTTGTGGAGCGTTACAGAAAACACAGGTCCATATCCTCGGGGCATCTGTTTCCGCAGCCAACTTCCTTCGATATTAGCTTCGTCTTGAAGGCTGGCGTGATGGATCTGTTTAACCACTTTCTGGACGATCTGAACCTCTTTATCGCTGAGACCTATCAAAGGCGGTTGCCGATAAGACCCTACCAATGCAAGTCTCAATGCACTAACGATGGCCTCGGCTGATTGGCTTTGTTTGAGAACTCTCATCTCGAGAGTGCGGATGCTCCTAGTTGCAAGCCAGCTGTCGAAACCTGCCATGACAGACCCAAGGTACAATCGATCCCGGTGAAGTTGCTGCAGCCATTCATCGCCAGGGCTGCCACTCCTGACCGCCAGAATACCACATAGGAAATCAGAATGGCCTCCAATATATTTTGTGCCAGAGTGCATGACGATATCTGCACCCTGGATGAATGGGTCTTGGAGTGGGGGAGGAGCAAATGTTGAGTCTACGGTGAGATAGGCACCTCTGGAATGGGCGCGGTCTGCGTAATACTGAATGTCAAATGCTTTCCCTGTCGGATTGACTGGCGTCTCGAGGTGAATCAAGTCGCCGGAACCTAATTGGTCGATGGCACAGTCGAGAGAGAGTATCTCTGTCCCAGACGAACGGGAATAGAGCTCAAGGGTCCCATGACATCCGTGGTATCCGGCACCGATAGAGACTTTCTTAGGTTTCAACATGATCAGCAAGGCATAGAATGCCGCAAGACCAGAAGAGTAGGCAAGGCAGGGTTGTCCTAGAACAGAAGACAAGACGGCTTCAAGGCGCGATAATCCTGGCGTGGATTGTCTCGAGTAGCAGTGCTCCCCGACGTCTAGGACCGGATAGGAAGGTCTCACGTGGTGTTCTCGCATGCGCTCTGGATTTCGTGGATAGCGGAAGGTCGCGGCAACGTGAATCGGCGGTGCCACGTCGTCGACATTGTTGAGGACATCATCTGCGTGTACGGCTTGTGTGGCGGTTGACAGACTGGGTAAAGACTTTGCCAAGTTGGTTCTGAAACATTGTTCTGTTGGATCCATAACCTTCAATTGTTCAGCACAAATAGTAAGAGTCGCGGCACAATGCTCCCAGATTATATTGCTGGCTTTCGCTTCATCGCTTTTTATTCCCTGACCCTCTGAGAAACTACACTGCTATCATGGGTTGAATACACAGCCTATCAATCCGAAGCACTTATCTCGGTAGGCTTTGCCGGTGCTTGGCCGATGATCGCTGTATTGTCCCCGATATGAATCAATTGAGCTTGCGCCGGGGACATTGCAACGCAGCCGACCACGTGACCGGATCACCTTCAGTCACTCTTCTGAATCTTGGCTAAATTGAGAAACTTACAGTCACTTATTTATTAGCTCTCTTTTCATTCTTATCTCTGTATCCTATGCATAATGTAGGTAATAGGACAGTAATTAGTTGCCTGAGAACAGCTAACGTCTGTTATTATGACACTAAATGCATAAAATAGAAATAAAATTTTCTAGAAGTAAAATTAGATAAAATTAAAGCTACCTCATCGCCATTTAACCTAAATAAACATTAATGCATAACTGAGTAGGATAAACATAGTAGCTTTTGATATCCTGCTTAATTCAACTCCTCTATTGTGCTACAGTTTAGTTCTCTAGCATTGCTCCAGCGATGTTGCGACTGCTTGTATCCCATGGAATTAGTTGTGCAAGCCTCTGGGCGAAGAGCCTCTTCTGAGTAAGCAGCATAATTCAGACCCCGGCAACCCAAGACCATGCTTCAGACAATATCCAGCCGTTTTCTGAAGCACAGCTCTGTAGGAAAGTCAACCTATCACCGAGAGGGTTGCCGTCAATATGTTGGGTGTCCTTTCACTTGCTCGTCTTTGTGAGTAAATCGGGTGCTGATCGAGAAGAGTACCATGTGTGAGGGAATTCGTGGTCGCCCTTGGCTGGGCTAAACGGGTTCGTCGAGGACATTTCGTGCGCACTACTGGGACCTCGTTCGTCTGTACCATCGTCCAGTGGGGCACTGCAACCCCGCTGGTCGTCTACACGATTCTCATTTCCACTCAGGCGGTGACTCCACAGTCGCATCTTGGACATCGACTTCCTTAGCGTTCGCCTCATACCGGGTTTGGCTGCAGAGCCGGTATATGTTTTGGTTATTGGCCTTGGTGCCGCTTCGAACAGTTCCGTCGTCGTGTTAACCTGGAAGAGCAGAGCGTTGAAACGCTCCCGAGCCTCAAGTAAGTCCCTCCTATCCGGATAGTCATGGGGCGTATGCCGCAACAACGCCGTTATGAGTATCGGATACCTCGTTATTCTCTGTAAAGGTTTGATTAATAGTGATCCAAGATCCCAGGCATGCGTAAGGTGCTCTGTGACCTCCCTGCACTGCTCCATCCAGTAAATAACGGCGGGATGTTTTTGAATGACCACTAAATACTCTACAACCTCCTTGCCCTTTTGCAGGAACTTCTCAACGACCATACTTATGCTATCGATATTAAGCATAAAGGCACGCCCGATCCATGCCCCTCTGTCTTCAGCTTCACTGACTTGTATCAAAGTGTTCTGATTGGAGTTTGTCGTAAGAATATTCTTGTTGCCTACAGGAGGCTTCTCGTGATGATGATTATAAACACTCGCCGCAGACTTCTCAAGTTCTGATTGAAAGGAGGTGTGAACGGAAACGATGTCATCGATGTTACGGAAGATAAGCTGTATCGCCTCGAAGTCTAGTGCAGGGCAAGCGTCTGCAGTCTCCTTATAGACATGCAGCAGAATCTTCATGTCTCTGGTGAAAATTCTCTCCGTATCGACGAGTTCCTTTATCACGTTTCGACGCTGGGTACTGAGTGATGTGCACATGTCGTGGAGCTGGGCATCTATTGTGACCCTGGTCGTCGGCCGATTGTTGGAGTGCCGCTCCTCTTGAAATACCAGCGTCGTCGGTAGATTAATTGTTGAGATGCATTCTGCATGTTGCGGGTCGTGTTCGAGTACCGGATCAAGCTTGTGCCGTGGCGCCCACGTTACCTGCTGGACGCAAGCTGGGCCATTTATGCTATTGGAAATTGTACTCAGCATACTCAAACTAAGAGCTATTTCCAGAAAGAAGCGATGGCAATGATGAATAAATTTATTAAATTTATTACTTTTGCTAAGAACTTAGCTGGCGTAAGTAGGTCTTTGTACTGTACCAGCTTGAGGTGCGAGCGTGTCTTAAACTTTAATACATGCTACCCATTTCAAGAAAGCCAATTAACTAACATTTCAAGCCATCGGCACACACATTAGTTAGAGTCACATTGCTCTACTTTGTGCCGTGGTAAGCTCCAAATGTGTCTCACTTTAGTAGCTGGATATAATAAGGAATGCTAGTCATTAACTATAAACTGGGAGTTTTATTATGTTATGTTGATCACAGTCCGATTAGATAAATCTCCGATGGGAATTAAATTTACATTCCTCGGCACATAATGTCTTTAAACACATACAAAAGAGTCACTAATTATTAACCTCGGTAACTGGCTGTAATGCTACGCCTTTAATGTCATCAGTATGACATCATACTTAAAAAATCGGGATTCCTCAAACAAGGTGTTGAGTTACTGGACCTCATCACTCTTGCTTCAATCATAAAGTAAGAGTAGTAGAGGTGCCCAACAATACTATTTTATTCGCTTGACCAGGTCATAAATGCGACACTATTGCCCGTAGGCCACAGCTTGGGGAGATCCAACGTTATTGAAGGAACTTGACGCGCATTTCTCTCTCCCCCTTAAAGACGCTGTCGAACAGCATCATACCACCGGTTCGCATGGCGTCATTAAAGTTGATCCTCGCCGGGCTTACTGTAAGTGCAATCAGATGCCTGAACACTAAGGATCAATCACTAGGCACCATAATGCTATATGAGTGGAGGCTTAGAAAATTCTAAATGGGTACTGAATGTAGTATATTAGAGATGGGAAAGAGCCATGCCAGCTTTTCGGCGTGACTGAGTCCACTCGAGGATCAGGTCAACTAGGGACAGAATCTGATCAGATGTGTGATCTGCGTGCAAGTTGATCCTGACTCGCTCCTTGTCCTTGGGCACCACGGGGAAGTGAACAACAAGAACGCGAAACTTTGCATTGCACAGAAACTCTCCTAGAAGTGCTGCTGCGCCGTGAGGAGCAATAACAGGGATAATTGGTGACTTGACAGTATTTGTTTCAGGCTTCATTGGAATGGTAATGATACCGAGGTGCTGGCAGTCTGGCCATGATACATGCTTTTTGATAGCATCATAGAAGAGATCTATGTTGGACTGTACGACATCTCGTCTCTAACGTATTCAGATTAGCGAATAAACGTGATAATGGTGACCTTGCAACATACCCTTTCACCTTCAATACTCGCCAAAATGCTATACCCAGCCTTGACTGCCGCCAGCGTGGTGAAGGTCGGTGCAGTGGAGAAAATTAGTCCACGGACGCAACTGAGCAGGACTTGCTTGCACTCTCTGCTTGACAAGACAACAGCTGTGCCATTGAGTAAGTATTTGATAGCCAAACAAAATTGTAGCTGGATTTAGAGTTTACCTCCAGAAGCCCCATGTGCTTTGCCAAACGTGTGGACTCGGATAGAGAATTCCTTCTCCAGGCCTAAATGAGACACAAGTCCTGACCCCCGGAGGCCTACCAGCCCTGTCGAATGAGCCTCATCGATCACCAATACAGCATTCCCGTGAGGAAGCTGCCCTTTCACCTCTCTGACAATTGCCTCAAGGGGGGCCACATCGCCGTCCATACTATAGAAAGACTCAAGTGCAATAAACACAAGAGCGAGACCCGATCTAACTCTTTTATTCTGATGCTTGGTGTCCAGCAAACTTTGGCGTAGACTTGCCAGATCGTTGTGGGTAAAAGGAAGAGCAGTTGCACGGCTCCTATACAATCCTTCTCGTATACTTGCGTGGACGAGGTTATCATACAGCACCACATCATGCGGCTGGGCAAGTGTCGAAAAGACAGCAACATTTGCTTCGTAGCCAGTGTTAAAGAACAAGGCACTGTCTGCTTTATGGAACTCGGCAATATGCTCTTCCAGTTGGAAAAGGTAATCGGTTGAGCCTTCACCCCAACGGGATGCCCTTCCACCGAGGATAAAATCGGGATGCCTCCCGAGCTCCTTGAGAAATTCCTCTCGCAAGAGGCCAGAAGAGGATAAGGATAAAGTGTCATTTGAGCCAAAGTCGACCATACCGGTTAGAGTGCCTGGGGCTGGTGGCTCAAGCTGCCAGCCTCTTCTTTGCCGATCCTTGACGATTAGTTGCAAGTTCTGTTCAAGTGCATCTGGCTTCGACATGATGGATTCGCTTCTATCAAGTTTCAAAGAGAAATCAAAGATATAAATTCAGAACGATTTTCCTAATCTCTTAGGCGGAGCAATGGATGTTAAGGCAACGGGAAAACCTACACACTTGATGTTGGTCTTTTGACACTTGCGTCGATGGTTGACCTCTTTGTGAACATAACAGACTTTCCTACTGCATCACCTAGCGGTGAACCCGAAAAGTTACCTGTTTTGTTCCCTTGCAGCCCAGAAATGGCAAACACAATGCTTACCAAGTCGACTAGAGGTAAACGAAGGCATTGTTCTGCCAACATCGTACGAGAGCATTGACAACGCATAACTTTTTGCAAGTAGGCAAGTTTGAGAACAATAGACTCTCCTGCAGGACTTGTCCGGAAGCCGAAATATCTGGCGGTCTGTGTGTTGTGTAAGGGTTAGACCGACATCTCTCTCAAGGCAACCCGTGACGCCGTTAACTTTTATCGGTGTGGGCGCTGTGTGAAGCTGTGTGGAAACACGAACATCTCTCGCAGGATATCCCATGACATTATCGATGCCGTCGGTCTCGTGATGTGTTTAGAGGTATCACATATGGCGAGTCATATTTTCTTGTAGGACATGACTAGCCTGTGTTACTGGTCTTGTCATTGGTTATGCTGTCATACTGTCGTCGTTGCTGCCCGCTTGCGAGTTCATTCTGAGGGTTGCATTGGCTGAATTTGCTGCAGGTTTGTGTTTGTTGATGGTTGACAACAACTCACCACGAATTGTCTAGACTAATGGGCCTGGAGGCTGCCAAACCGCTTTAGCGCTGCATTAGTCACTTGTCCTGCAGTTTTGTGTTTGTCTATGACCAACGGCCAACAACCAGAGCAAGAAGCTCTAACCCCGCCCACAGCACCACGCTACGGATCTAGGGCAGTCACTCTTATGTCTTTTTGTAAAGCATAAGAAGTTCAAGATGCGACATCGACAAACGGTTTAACAAGGACAAGATCAACCTAGAAATTCCTTTACATCTTTCCAATTCAATTGCCGTTTGCCCAAATCATAGCAATGCTGAACAAAATTATTTCCTGGAGCACTACGGCTCCAGAAGCCATTGCTGTTGTTGACGGCGCTCATTCCATCCCTTATGGCGAACTTTTCAATTACGCCAAAACGATTGCACGCTTCCTACGGGAGCGCGGCGTCAGATATGGCGAGGCTGTAGGGATCTTGTTTGATGTTGATCATCGTCAAGTTATCGCGCAGTTAGCCATTCTCGTTGCTGGTGCAACTTGTGTTCCAATCTCGCCTACAGCGCCATCTCACCGTATTGCAAGCATGCTGAGTGATGCCAATGCTCAGTACGTCATTTGCGATGAGAATTCGACCTTCTCTTCTGAGGGCATCACTCTTCTCCATCTTAGTGATGGACTAGCCTCAGAAATATCCACCGATGTGACGGCGGACACTGGTCCCTCGTGGAGTGAATCACATCGTACGCACATCCTGTTTACCTCTGGCTCAACTGGTAAACCCAAGGGCGTGCAGATCAGCAGCTCTGCCATTATGCACCTGGCAACCAGTACCCCAGTAACACCACTGAACCCCAAAGATCGGGTGGCTGCTTTCAACGACCCTGGTTTTGATCTCAGCCTTTTCGAAGTCTGGGTGACTCTGCTCAGCGGTGCCACTATCGTCATCATTCCAAAGGTGATAGTAGTTGATTCTACTGCGCTGAAGAGTTATCTCGAACATCAAAGCATCACCATCATGATGATGCCTGCCGCCCTTTTCAATATCATCGCCAAGTCATCGCCCGACTCCTTTCATAGTCTTCGACACCTTCTCACTGCAGGCGATGTTGCCAATAAGACAGCCATGCGTGCTGTTCTTGAGCACAGCCCTCCGCAGTGTCTTTGGAACACGTATGGCCCGACTGAGTGCACCACCCTGGCGACTATGCAAGAGGTAGATGTGAAAGAGACCCTTCGTGATCGGATTGGTATTGGGCATTCTGTTGGCCAGATGAAGATTCTCCTCATAGATGAATCTCACCAGGTCATTCGTGATACCAAGCAGCGGGGCGAGATCTGCATTGCTGGGCCTCAGCAAACACTTGGTTATCTGAGTCAACAACCTCACGATGAGTCAACGTTCATCAAGTTCAGCACCCGAGGACTCAATGGGGCTATTGGGGACCCTCACAATGACTATAGAGACCCTCAAACTCGGTATTACCGGACTGGTGACGTGGCCGAATGGAGAGATGACGGCGGTGGCCTAGATTTCATCGGGCGCAGAGACAACCAATTGAAGCACGGGAGCTTTCGAGTGGAACTTGAAGAGATTGAGAGAAATCTCCTCGAAAGCGAACTTGTTCAATCTGTCATTGTCGTTAATCGGCCAGCACCAGATTCCGATGGTGTTGCGGTTCTAGTCGCGTTTGTCGTGCCCTATGACAAGGCCACTACAAAAGCACAAGATCTGGTGTCTTTTGCCCGGAGCACACTCCCTCATTACATGGTTCCCGACAGGTTTGAAATCGTGGAACATCTTGCTGTGAACTCCAGAGGCAAGATTGATCGTCGTGCCTTTTCCGACGGCCTTGCTAAAGCGGGACCAACCATCCCCAGTTCGATCCTCACGAATGGGAATGATTCCGCTACATCAAGAAAGGCTACGCTGAAGTTTATGTGGGAGCATATTCTGGGAGTTTCGCCTATCAAGGATGATGACGATTTCATGGCTCTGGGCGCGACTTCACTCCAAAACGCTGCTCTTATAGCTCGCATTAAGAAGCAGTTCGGGCGCCTCATCTCCATGCATGATTTGTACTGCCATTCGCGCTTTGCAAGTTTGCTTCATTTCCTCGAGAGTGATGCGGAATCTATCACTGCGCCTAACGATGCGGATAAATGGATCAAGGACGTCGATATGGTGGATGACATCGAGGAGACGCCAAACTGGGAAGACCCAGATGAAGGTAAAATATTCTTGACTGGTGCAACTGGCTTCGTTGGTGCTTTTCTGCTTGACGAGCTTCTGCGTCACCCAAATGTCAAACAGGTGACTTGCCTTGTTCGTGGCCAGACAGAGGCCGAAGCTGCTCGTCGCCTTCAAGCCAATATGCAGAAATACGATCTATGGCCTGATGACTTTG
Source organism: Fusarium chuoi (assembly GCA_022627125.1). NCBI lineage: Eukaryota > Fungi > Ascomycota > Sordariomycetes > Hypocreales > Nectriaceae > Fusarium > Fusarium chuoi. The sequence goes on along the minus strand of JAJALE010000835.1, from coordinate 8,441 downwards.
CTTTGACTACCAAAATCATGGTATTGTCAGGGGATGTCACGAGTCGAGATCTCGGTCTTGGATCGGCCAAGTTTGACTGGCTTGCCAATTGGTCCAGCGCCATCTTTCATCTCGCTGCCAAGATCAATTTCTGTGACTCGTATCATGAGCACTACGATACCAACATCCTTGGAACTCGCAACATGCTCCGTCTTGCTGCACGAGGGCGACGCAAGATATTTCACTACGTGTCTAGCATCGATACATGGGGTCAGACAGGATACTTTCTAGGCACCAAGAGGGTCCTAGAAGACGAACCTCTAGGTCCCCATATACAAGGCGTGAGATACGATGTCGGTTATTCCCAGAGCCAGTGGACGGCTGAGGGAATGGTACGACGCATGAGAGATCGTGGCTTTCCAATCATTATTTATCGACCCGGCTTCATCATTGGCCATTCCGTCACGGGAGCGAGTAATCCCAACGACCTTGTTTCGCGACTCATTTCCAGCTGCATCAAACTTGGTGCATGGCTCAAGATCGATCTCGATCCGGCTTATGTTACTGTTGACTATGTCGTCAAAGCCATGCTACATATCTCACGCTCAGCAAAAAACATCGGGAAGTCATATTGCCTTGTCGCGCCACACGTTGAAGATTCAGTGTCTGTGAACAAGACTTGTTCTCTTCTCTGTCAAGCTGGCTACAGAGTTGAACTCACAAACTATCCCGACTGGATTATACAGCTGTCGGAAAAGATGCTTCCAGATGATCCTCTTGCGCCCGTCATGCCGCTGCTTGAAGAAAAGGTCTTGGGCAACTTTACAAGGCTTGAGGTAAGCCAGCATTCTCCGATCTACGACTCGACAAATGCTATCAAGGCTCTTACGGGTAGCGGTGTTCATTATGTGACACTGAACCCAAATATAATTAAGCGATATATTGCATTCTGGAACAAGAAGGGGTTTTACGCAATTTAACGTAGTATAAATATCTTACGAAATACCCAATAAATCCAGGTCAATCTTGTCAGTGTCATCTTTACTTTGACAAATATCTACAAGTCTGTTGGAATTGATGCCAAACAGTCTGTAGCGTTGCCAATTCCAAGCGTGATCTTTATCGTTATAGCACCTTCTCTAGACAAGGCAGTGTTCAAGACGGCAAGTAGCAGTAGTCATACTAGCTTTCTGGCCATTGTTTATTATACCAATATATAATAAAGGCTTAAAGTCTCTTGCAATCTACAGATCTAAATAATATATATTAAAAGGCTTATATAAGCCGGCTTCTTATATCCCAGCAGCTACTAATAAGGTTACTAATTAAATTATTATAAAAGTATATTATTCTAATTTTAATTAAAAGATTTATCTTTATAGAGGCTATATATATATTACCTTTAGAAGCCTAAAGTTAATTAGTAATTTTTAGTATATTAGCTTAATATATTTCGTTAAGATATTATAAGCTTTAACTATTAATTAATTAAAAGGCTTATATATAATTCTGCAGGACCGGTTAACGAAAAATATACTTATCTAGCATTATCCGCAGGGCAAGGGACTTATGTCTAGTCGGATAAGGCTACTTGAATAAAATAATCAAGCTATGAAGTTGGCAAGGGATGGCAAAGACAGAATATAGAAGGCAAAAGAAGTGGCACACAGAGACCTTATGAAGGGAAAGGGACATGGGGTTCTAAATCCCGGGGCCTGAGCCATGGTTTATTCTTGAAAGCTTATAATAGCCTTGTGTCTGTTGGCTAGCTCGGGTTTCCACCTGCTGGGTATTTTATACTACTTCTTTCCAGTTCCTGTTGGTTTTGAATAACTTCCTTAACATCATCCCAGCTGCCATCAGCCAACCAACAAGATTGCAAATCCAAGTCGCGTAAGGTCTCCGAGTGTCTATCAACCAAGGATTTCAGCTCCATTACTGTAAAAGGTTGATTATGCAGGCTTAGAGACCGAAGCCGTGGCCACGAAAGGTTGGCTGGCAGGATATCATCCAAGGAAACAGTTGGCCGGATGTTGAGCGGAGGATAACCGATAAACTCAACGTGCATATCCTCAAGATGAGGTGCGCTCATCCATGACTGAGTGATAGAGCAGAGTGCGAGCATCTCGTGCTTAGGATTATTCTTGAGTTCATAGCTCCGCGCCTGGAAATCCACATACGGTGCTAGTTTCGTGGTTTGGGCAACCAGTTTCTTTACTCCCGACTGTTGCGATGGTGATAGTCGCCATGCTTGCATGCTAGGTGGAGGAACCAAACGGAGACGAATTATTCCAGGTCTCAGACCTTTGTCTGCAAGCTCGGAGCACAATGTTCCAATCATCTCAACCGGTGGAGTCGCAGTATGAATCGTCTTGAAGGAGCCACACCATCTTGACTTGCGCAAGATAGGGCTGAAGTGTTGCAGTATTGTATGATCATATCCAGTATGAGTAAAGTCAGAAGCATCCAAATGTTCCATGCCTCCCATATTTCTTATATCGTTTAGCTCAAATGATACCAGGTTGGATAAGGAACTCAGAGCGGCGCATAGCCGAGCGATGTGGCTTTGGCCTTCTCGAAGCTCCTGCTGGTCATTGTACAGTTCTTTGTACATATCATATAGCTCGAGAAATAGCCTTTGGGTGGGCGTTGGTGATTCTTCGTCAACTTGGTCACTGAAAAGTTGTTCGAATTCAGGCTCTGTCCTCCAAGCCATATTTGACAGCCACCGGGATTGTTCTTGCGTGTGAGGATACTTATTCCGGTATGATCTTGACCTCTCCATGGTCTCTACATGTCGAAGCAGTCTGGCTTTGGCCTCGAGCATGAACAGTGGCCTATTGCAGGCTAATTCGGCTTCGTAGTAAGACGTGACTATGCGGACGCTTTGCACTGACTTGCTGAAAATGGGGTGATTGCAAACATCTTCTAAACGAGTGAAGGATTTCGAAGTGAGGCAAACAGAAACTTGGGTGAGCAGCAATGGCGATGCAGCATTGTTGAAGCAATGTGAAACTAAGCGACACTCCTTAATCGAACGTTGGCCATTTTTCTCATTGCGCACGAAGAAAAGAATATTCCTCAGAACTTCTAAAGGGAGCGATTGAATGTCTGCTACGGCTGACATTTTTGATAAAGTTGTTGGAGTGAGATTCTAGTAGAGGGAAATAGATGTCAAGTAGCCGTTATATCTGTTATAAGCTGCGGGGTTAAAGGTCATAGCTGATTATGTACTACGAAGCATAAGACTCAGTGATTGGTTGATTTGAATTGGGGCAAGAGCTTACATGAGTCACTTCACCGTGTTTGCTGCTACAAATCAACAAATACAGGGTTTTTGGTCGGGTCTATTAAGCCATTCATTACAGATTAATACGTATTCTAAATTACTAACAGGTCTTGGTGGAGTCATATTACAAGTGCTTGCATGCATTGTATTCTCCTTCGATATAACAGACAAACCCATCCTCGTTCGATATCTCCAGAACCTATGAAAATGACGTCAGACATAGAACCCTGATACCTATTGCAACATCACCTCAATCGTGTATTCTTATGATAAACTTACTAAAATCCCCCTGCACCTTTCATTTTCATTATCATACCATAAACGCCTTTGACCAAGCCCATAACAGTCCCTGGGTTTCCCATGTATCCTTTTCCGGGCTTCCCCTCAGCATCCCTCCAAATGCCATCTTCAGCAACCCTACCAAACCTCTTTGTGTTCTGGTTCCTATCAATACATTCTCTCCATTTCTGACATATCTCCACGCTATCTACCATGAGATTGATCTCCTGACTGTGAAACCAAGACTGGGTGTCTTGATTACCACTTCCTTGTATTCCGACACTGCCATCGACGATCAAAAGCTTAATATGACAGGAGCGAGCTTTGAATGAATGATGGATTGGATGGTCTTGGTCCTTTCCCACGTAGTTGTATATGTGTAAGAGTTGACGCTCGGGGCTATCTTTGCCGAAGGACGAGACGAGATTTTGGGCGATTTGGTCATTTGTTCCGCCTTGCCCGGGGATCATTTCTCCCGGATCGTTGTAGCCAAAACATACATAGTATGTGACTTCCACTCCTCGGCGCAGTGCTTGTTTGAGTGCTGGAATCAATGGGGCAGCGTTTAGATCTGGCGTCTGAATGAAGATGTTCTGTTTGGCATTCCTGATCAACGATAGCCAAGCTTCGTTTTGGGGCACGTGGACGCTTTTTGAGTCAATAGCCCCATATGGCGGCCGAGATACAAGTGCCATCGGAACTGGCTCTCCATCACCGATTGTAGAGATGTATGGGGTCATTTCGTCTCCCGCGTCAATTTCTGGTCCTGTAGGCTCAATTGGGCGCTCAACTGCAAGATTGAGCTGGCGATTTGCTGCCTGAAGACGTGATTCTCCCTCTTTCAGGGCATAACATGACTGCATGCGCCTCACCTCTCCCTCTATGTCACTATCGTAGTGAGGGCGATCTGGGAAATGCTCTGGTAGGGGTTGTTCATTGTCAGCTTGTATGGTAGTAAAGTCTCGAAGATGTGAGGCATGGTTTTCCGTCGTAGTGGAACTATCGGTTGTGGTATGCAATCTGCCCTCGGTTTCTGGTGTCTGGAGACTGGGAGGGTCTGGGTGAAGAGCATTTTGCCAAGTTATCAGAGCAGTGTCGTATATGCTATCGACTATTGGTCCTTCAACGTGGACCATCATCTCGAGGTTATCGTTGTCTTCGGTGTTGTTACTCATAACAGCAGCAATTTTGCGGTCCACGACGCAGAACTTGGCGTGCAGAGTGCCCAAGAATATTCGATGCAAACTGACCACCTCCAGGTCGATGTTTGGAATCTGCTCGGGGGAAGGCAAGTCGATCGTCTTGGAGGTGTACGAATTTGGTTTGACGAACTGATGCGGGTTTACTGCGTTGCATGGTCCTGGCTTGTCATACATGATCTTAGCCACCACTCGTCTCCCAGCCTTTCCGGCTCGCCTCGAGAGTTCGATCAGAGACCCTTTAATTAGAGCTTGCGCTACTGACGGTGCCCAGGAGCATGTAATGAAGAAAACTTCCTTCTCAGCCCGCACGATGAGGTTCGAGCAGTGGCGCATGACATCGGCAAGGGGGGCAATGACTGTGAGAGGCATAGTTCCATGCGAGCCCATCAATGGCGGCGACACGACACCTGCCATTGGGTCTTCATTCAAGCATTTTAGAGAGTCGGCGAAGGCTTGGAGAAATAACGGGCTTGGGGTCGCCGGGCCCCAACGACCGCATTGGAGGGCTGCTTCGATGGCATCTTCGCTTTTCTCCGTGCCTTCTTTGGCTGAGATTTTGTGATGCAGTCCGTGCTCGTGATGACCGTATAGCTTTTTGATAGCATTTCCCGGTGTCTCGCTTGGATCGCTTGCCAAGACGGAGCTCACCGTTTCTTTTCCTTGGCATAAGTCGTAGACGTGTTGCGAAACCATTTCCACAATTAATACCTTATTAATATTCGAACGCGGCAGAGTCGTAGTAGATGGCCGTAGTCTCGTCAGAACTATTTATCTAGCCCGATTGTACAAACGTCATTTGGTCAAGGTTGCACACTCCTCCAAGCTGTTCCAAGCTATACTTCCCGTTTCTTACCCATCTTTTGGTTTATTCCCTGGCTAGTAGACGTGACATCGCCTAGGCTTACGTACCTTTGCGCAGAATTCCTGATTTAAATGGGCATGCAGTACCTTGGAAATAGAGCTCTTGGCTATATGACAGCATGTAGCTTCTGCTCCGCCACAAAGGTCTAGTTCAAAGCTAAACCCGGAATTGCGTGCCGAGACTAGTTACGGCACGCAACTTCCGGCCGGGTTAACCGGGAATACAGCAAAGAATGGACATTCTCGTCGTCATGTCATTATATTGAATATCGACATCAGAGTTGCGGTTTTGTTACTGGCGATTGAACAGTATGGAAGGGGACATGGTATATTGTGTATTACATAAAATAATACCATTTTAGGGATAAAATTATCTACGTATAGCTTCGACATATTACTGCACCAGGCCGGCATTACAGCTTTTCCGTTCCTGAACGATTAAGCCTAAACTCAGAAAGCGCGAAGATTGAGTCAGCTCTGTGGAGCTACTATAGTCGACCTTATTCGCTACTGAATAATTTTAGATCGGCTTTCCTTCTTCGGCCAGACAATAGCCAATTGTTACGTATCGTTTAATATAAGTGGGTCCATTTAGCTTGACGAATTCTGGTGGTTTTCTTTCCAGACCTACCCGGTAATGGAACAAATTGTTAAGATGCAAGGTTTATATATTCAAGTAATGGAATTCCATGCTTAAAAGTCTCAAGAGGCGAACCTTGAGTTTCAAGTCTATTTCTGAAGGTATGCAGGGTCAGTTTGCTGTCTGAGCCACTATGTTTTGCGAATATCTGCTTTCGTATCCTTGTTCTTCAAAAATTGCTGCAAACAAACTCAATCAGTTTTCCCGCAGTATCATTACCGGTGGTCAATCCACAACAATCGCGCTATTATAAACAATAAACAGTATCCAAATTAAACCTATATGATTGAAGTCCATAGTGATGTATCCAAGTCCCAAAGCATCGGAACTGGATAAGGCATTGTCTGCTCGAAAGTGTCCAGATTGAACTCAAACATGTTGTCAGTATGGTTTGTGTGGTGTCTTTCTTGCTGGTTGGCATTCGAGGAAGGTTGAATAGCAGGAGTTTCTTTATCAATAGTCCCGAATATTTGTGCATTTAAAGATTATACAGCATACTGAGCCTAATGGCATCCCTCGCGTCGTTTAGCAACCAATAAACTAATTTTAGTGGAAAATAAAAGAATGCTAGCATGATATAAGGTAACCGATAAATTAAATCTAGGGTAACTAATAAACTCCAGTTTACCTATAAGATATAATATAATCTTTATAAAAACTTATAAGTATATAAATTCTAATTATAGAATTATAATAAAGTATTTTTTTATTATAAAAGTTAGGGTTAGGGTTACTATAAAATGCCAGACTGTAAGTATAAACTTAAAATAAAGAAATAAATACCTCTAGAAAGTATATAGTATTAAGCTAGACTTAAAGCCTAATCTATAAAAGGCTAGTTCTATTAAGGCAGATATTAACTTAATATATTAAAGAGATAGTATATTCTATTAATAGCTCTTTACTAAAGTATTACAACCCCAGCAGTTACATTATGTATACCCTATAAAAACTCTACCTTAAGTCCCCCCTAACGGCTAACTAGATAGAGAACCGATAGAACTATTATATTGAGGTGTTAGGGTTAGGTTTGTCTATTATAATTATATAAGATTGGGTCCCTACTATTATATATGTAATCGAGGCCCTACTTTTATATTATGTAATTTATCTAAACTTCTAGGTAATATAGACTCTAGTCTTTATTATATATATAATTGCGACCTACTCCTGTTAAACATTAGAGTCTCTTCTTAAAGTCTCGATTTATATATTAATTATAATTCTCTTTATCTTCTTCCTTACTTTTATTATTGTTATTATCCTTGTTATTAGTACTATCTTTGCCGTTTTTATTATAATATTTACAGATAATAGACTGTTAGCAGACTAGCATTATCTTAGCTTCTTCTGTTATACTATTTAACTTCTTTATAAAACCCTATAGAGATCTATAAATACTAAGCAGTTTTAGAATAGATATTTTTTATAAGCTGTATAGATTGCCGTCTATAGCTATCTAAACCTTAGGGACTTTTAAGTCCCTAAAAAGATTTTATATATTATTGCCGGTAAGAAGGGACTTTAGAATAGGTTAAATAATATATATATATAATGCCTGGCAAATTCCCAGAAGGTTAGGGATCTTATTTATAACAGTAAGCACTATAGTATAGAATTTATCCTCTTTTTTAATGCTATTAGTTAGATAAATCTTATTATAATATATAAAGAGGCTTCTAAAGATAAAAATATAAATACTAGCGCTAAAGACATTAGCTATTACTGCTAGCAGTTACTAGGTATAGATTTTCTTTATTAAGGTGCCTTTAAGAAAATTAAGCTTTCTGCTAAAATACTTAGCTATTCTCGTTAAAAGGGTCAGCCTTATATTAGTATCTATTCTATTTTTAATTAGGAAGTCTTTAATATCTCTATTAGATCTTATTGCAGCTAGGTTTAACTAGCAATCCTATTTATAGATAAGGGATACCTTTATATTAATTAATTAAATATTATCTATTAATAATATATTAAGGCTATTATACTAAATGGCCTAAGCTTAATATAGGGTAAAGCTAGATAGTATTACCTGCCTACCCTGGTGTATTTTATTTACTACCCTATCTTTTAGGGTTAGGGTTAGGGTTAGGGTTAGGGTTAGGGTTAGGGTTAGGGTTAGGGTTAGGGTTAGGGTTAGGGTTAGGGTTAGGGTTAGGGTTAGGGTTAGGGTTAGGGTTAGGGTTAGGGT